>AYJT01025393.1:0-13420 GCA_001278415.1 Ocimum tenuiflorum | reverse complement strand
ATCTGGTCCGGAGTGACACAAAACAGTTAGTCTTTTGAACGAACCGCTCTGATAGCACTTGTTGGTCCCAAATCAGAGATATATAATAATGCAGAAGCGTTAGGGGCAGTTGTGAGAACAGATTTTCTTTTATCTTAGCTGAATTTGGAATAAGTCAGCTGGGTTTCTTAAAATAGTTTGTCGATTAGTCAGTTAGAGTTTATTCCAATTATACTCCAGCTATCGAGGTAGCTGGTTTTCAAATACTTAGCAGAAATAATAGCAAAGCTGTAAAAAAACACAGGAATTTATAAAGGTTTGGATTCAAATAATCCTACGTCCTCTCTTCCTTCAAAGAAGGAAATTCACTAATCTTTGTTATACACGTTGTTTTAGCACAATTTATAACTAGGATTCTTCTGAAACGGAGAGCTTTAAGGCTATCGGTCACAGGCACAGCTGATCTTGATGCTTTACCGGAGTCCACCTCTTAGGCTTCGTGGATCAGAACGATGAAGGTTTTAGTTCCCTTCAGAACGTGAATCAAGTTAGGAAGATGTTCCTAGATAGAGTCTGAGAATGGTCTCCGAATCCTAGACTGTAGAGACAGCTGAGGACTTCCGGTGTGTCTCGAGTTAGAGCTCTGAAAGCTTGAATGCTTGAGAATAGGGAACGAGAATAGGCCTTAGCAGATTTAAAGTCAGTAATCTTTACTCGTCATTCTTCTCTTCTATTTATCGTTGATGGATTCGAATAGTGCCGTTGGGAGATAGGTGGAAAGCATGGATTGAATAGTTAAATTCGTCGTCAGAGGGATAGAGCCATTGTTGTACTTGCAACAAGCTTTTTTCAGAATTTTATCCACCAGTTCATCAACTTTCGACTATGGACCGTTGGACATTACCTACTGTTAGAGTACTTTTTTCGGAACATTTAGAAAGTCAGCTTTGATTATCCTTCTTTGTCTTAATTGTCCAAAAGACAACTGGACTTGATTTCTGATTTGAATAGGAGAGATTCTTCGGATGTCAGCTCTCCTTTTTTAGGTCAGCTCTGAAGTCAGACTGCTAGTTCTACAGGAACTGCAGCTGAGTTTGCTTAATAGCTGACTGTCTTTAGCTTGTGCGCCACACAGCTGAGATGGTATAACAGGATCAGCTATCGTAGAAAAACTAATCTTTCAGAAATATTCTAAGCCATGATCCTTCCAGCTTCAGTTCTCCGCGAACCTACGCTATTACAGATTAAACCTATATAATATTACATTCTAGGCATAATTCCAAATTATTGACATGGTTTCTGATATTATCAAAATATCTAAATTCCTAATACATCTTGACGAGGCTAATACTTTATGTTTTCTATTTTTTACTTTATTAAGAATGTTTTATAATTTTGGGTGTTTTATTTCTTATGTGTTAAATACATTCATTTCTTCTTATCGGGACTAATTAGACATTGCATTTTGATTTGTCCAAATTGTTTCTTGAATCATGCTACTCAGGATGCAACACTTTTTTCATGTCTTTCCATTTTTTTATATATTTAACAATTTTTTTTTTATTTTAAATTTTTTAATTATGCATATAAGATCATAATTTAGTAATTGAGATCATGATTTCATTGGTAGAGATCTTCATACCTACGATGGGATTTGACACTTCTTTTGATTTTTTTTATTTCATAAGAATGTTTTGATTTCTTTCATTTTATATTGTTTGTAATAATTTTTATTTTTTTAAATTTTCATACTAGTTTTGATATTTTTAAAAAATAAACTTCAGTTTAAGTGATGATGATTAAACTGATTGGGATTTTTCCAATCTTTTTTCAAAGTTATTATAATTTTAAACCATTTTATATATTTTATTTTTTATGGTTTTATTTGATTGGGATCATAATTTATTAGATTTTGTGTGATGGGAATTCAAAATTTAATTCCAGTTTTTAATTTTTTAAATATTATAATTTTATTTCATATTAATTATTTTTTTGAATTTTTCCTTTTTTGGATTTTTTTTTAATTTTTTTAATAGTAGAAATTATTTGATTTTATCTACGATATAATTGCTAGATTTTACCATAGTATTGTGCAACTGGTTTCTGTCGACTATTCTACATCACATATTATGCATTAATTTAGGTTTAACATCTAAAAGCCAAATGTATATGCATTGCAAGAGCAATATGTAGTATTGCAAAGAAAATAAAATTTAATGTGGTGGGGATGATCATAGATGTTATTATTCAACTTTTTATACGTAGCCAATTTTCTATAGGTTCCAAACAATTTCACATATTTGACGTGGAGAAATCAATAAATCACTCGATCATTTCTACATCAACATCAAACAATAAACCACTCGATCATTTGCGCTACACGGGAAAACAAAAATCACCATCTCGCTCCCGAATTCTTGCATGGTTCAAAGAAATCAAAGGCTTCAGCTTTGCACGCCTAAGTGGTTGGCGTAAAAAATTATGAACTCAAAAAACAAATACTTTATATAACTAATGTGATCTTAAGAAGTATAAAACTAAACCTTTATTTTCATACAACAAACTAAAACATAAAATAGATAAAGATTTCAATGAAGTAAAACTGTGAATAACAAATGTAGATGAATCGCTACTTGTTGGTCGACCAATTGGAGGTGTACAAGTCTCTACTTTATGTTGACTCATCTCATGGATGAATCTCTATTTCATTCATCAATAATGATTCTCCAAATTGTGTGTCATTCTTGATGAAATGTGTATGATATTTTAGGTGGGAGGATAAAGTTAAACACCCATAAATGTGATTAATTCAAATATATTACAATTAATAAAAATTTATTTATTTGATTAATTTTATAATAAATTTAATTGTTTAATGGTGAATTAATGGTAGATTGATTAAACTAATTTAATTATTTCCACAAATATATTAGATTTATTTTAGGAAACGTTTTTTAGAGGAAAAATATATGATTTTAGGGTATTATCTTTAAGTATTACATAGATATAGATGTTTTGAAATATATAAAAGTTGAACGTGATAACTCAAAAATCCTTAGCACCACTTATCCACTTATTCTTCAACTTCAATGTTTAAAAATACATAAAAGATTGAGTACAACATATCCATAAACTCAAAAATTTGAATTAGACGATACAATGAGACAGGAATGCGAAACATATGAGAACGAAGTTATTGAGCTATTGAGATTGATTTGGATCGAGCTAATAAGTTAAGCAGTTTAATAGAAGACCTCTCTACAAAAATATATAAAAACTAGCTTGTCACCTACGCCGCAACATGTATACGTTGTTATTACTGATTTGTTACAAAATTAAGAATTACTGATTTGTTACAAAATTAAGAAACTTATTAATTATTATAAATTTTATATGAAAATAATTATAGAAAAAATATTTTATAAATATTTATTAATTAAATAGTTTATATATTACATATATTTAAGATAAATACACATAGATTGTGTTAGTTCCTATAATTATTCCTTATATCTATACAGAAACAATTGCAACCCATTTTTTGTTTACCCTTGACCAGAAAGGGTCAACAATCTGCCAATGTGCTAGTGCAACCCTAATTTTTGCCTATATATATACACACAGCCGATGCCTCACTCTCACACGGTAAAATCAGCTTGACTGCCTTGTATGCGCATTCGCCGCAACCTCAATTTTGTTAGCCACCAGATTGAGCGATCGCTGAAGAAAGCTCAAATTTATCTTGCAGAGCGGTAATCTTTAATCGTTGTTTTTTTTTCTCCTCAATTTGTGGTGGCCATTTTTCTTTGTCATTCTCGAATTTCATATTTTTCCACATTGAGTATGGTGGGATTCAGTTATTTGGTTGGAGGAAAAGAATCGATATTTGCTGTTCTTGGATCTCTAGCTGTTTCTGAATTGTGGTATTAGAACTTAAATGTGCCCTATTTTAAGCTGGATGCGTTGCCGTTGATTTTGCTTCCCCTCTTGTTTTAATTATTTTATTTTTTTTCTAGGATACATTGCAGATTTCCTTTTCTCTGTTTTGACTGCAATTTTCTGCGAAATTACAATCTTTTCTTTGTTCTTATTGGGGTTGTTTTGATTATTATTTGTTTCAGGTTGATTCGACATAAATGGCGGTTCCATATGCCAATTGCTTTCAACTCCCAAAAGTAAATAAAAAATGCCACCTTCTTAGCTCCTCCAGTGGGCTCTCCACCAGGGTCTCTCCTGTTTATTCTTGCCTTAAAACTAATGGTCCAGCTTTGCATTTAGAAGCCAAGGTAACACGGTTTTAGCATGTGTTATTATTAGTATGGATTATTAAACATCTCTTTATGTCGATATGATATTTGGTGGTTTGTATGTTATGTAGCTTTGTTGGATCTATGCATTAACCTCTATATAACTGAATTGGGGACTTTCAGAATAACCTTTCTCCTTGTTCTACTATAGTCCTCATTGTATTGCCATTTAATATGTTTGGAGCCCTACATTTTTTCAATTAAGGCCTACTAAGAGATTCTCATCCTCGAAGCTTTGGTGTAAACTTCTTGTTGATTTATTGTCATATAATTAACTAGACAACACCAGATGTTAGTCAGGTGCTCACTGTTTTCTTGTGGTGAATGCTGTTACATATCTGGGAAATTTAAGATAGAGAAGGAGGATAATGGATGAGTTTCTCATCTGTCATCATGCTTTATCTTGTAGGTGTTCATCGTTGCTCGGTAATTCACTTTTCTAATTTATCGAGCTACATCTGGACCCTATATTTTCTGGAATGTTTCATTTTTAATAAATGGTTCTGTATTATTAAGTCCTAGGATCTTTGTTGCTAACGGTTGTTGAGCATGAGTTTAGTGGTGGTTTGTTTTAAAACTTAATCAGCTGCAGCATATTGATATCTTGTATATTGTTATTTGGCTAACTTATAGTTGTTTATTGCTGGATTTTCTCTTGAAAATGGCTTGGAAAAATTGTTTGTCTTGGGTTTTATTGGCTTGGAAAAATTGTTTGGCTTGTTTTATTTCTCTGTAGTTGCTCTATTTCATGAATTAAGGTGTACTTTGAGATTCTTATCCTGCTTCAGTATAAACTCCATGGTGTATTGTCTTATAACCAATTAAACAACTCCAGATGTTAGTCAGGTGCTCACTATTTTCTTGTGGTGAATGCTGTTACATATCTGGGAAATTTAAGATAGAGAAGGATGATGCTGGATGAGTTTCTTATCTGTCATCATGCTTTCTCTTGTAGGTGCTCATCGTTGCTCAGTAATTCACTCTTCTAATTAATCGAGCTACATCTGGGCCGTATATTTTTTTGGAATGTTTCGTTTTTAATAAATGGTTCTGCAATTATTAAGCCCTGGGATTTCTTTGCTAATGGTTGTTGGAATGTGCTAGTTGAATATTTAAAAGATGTAATGCTCTGGCTTGAAATATGCACTCTACTTAATGGCAGTTCATGCTAAAACTTAACCAAATGCAGCATGTTGATATCTTGTAGATTGTTATTTGGCTAACTTGTAGTAGTTTATTGCTGGAGTTTCTCTTGGAAATGGTTTGGAAAAATTGTTTGGCTTGGGTTTCATTTCTATCCACTTTCTCTACTGCTTGAATTAAGGTGTGGGGAGAATTATTTGGCTTGAATTTTATTTCGATGTACTTGCTGTATTTGTTTGAATTAAGGCAAACTTTGAGATTCTTATCCTTAAAGCCGCAGTGTTAAAACTTCATGTTGTGCATTATCTTATAACCAATTACACCGGATGTTAGTCAGGTGCTCACAATTTCCTTGTGGCGAATGCTGTTACATATCTCGGAAATTTAAGCTAGAGAAGGAGGATGATTGATGAGTTTCTCATCTGTCATATTGCTTTCTCTTGTAGGTGTTCATCGTTGCTTGGTAATTCACTCTTCTAATTAGGCGAGCTACATCTGGACCCTATATTCTTTTTGGAATGTTCCTTTCTTGATTAATGGTTTTGCATTAAGTCCAGGGAATTTTTTGTTGCTAATGATTGTTTGCATAAGGTAGCTGAACGTCTAAAATATGCAATGCTCTGGCTTGAATGTGCACTTTCTTAATGTGGTCTAATGTTGTAAATTCATAATTTACCAGACATAAGGCAGGTGTCTAATGTTTTGCTGGTTGCTTAGACCGTTGAATGTCTGGTACATTAAAGAAAGTGTTCATCGTTGCTCTGTAGTCAAACCTTAATGATTCCTGAGCTACATCTGAGCACAACAATTCAATTCCCAGAGTCCTTATCTATTTATTTATATACTTATTTCACATATATAGACAGATGGAACAATTTCTTCCTTCCCAACTTGTAACTTCATAGTTCGCAAGACATAAGGCAGGGGTCCAATGTTTTGCTGGTTCCTTAGACCATTTAATGTCTGGTACTTGTTTTTCAAGTGTTCATAATTGCACTTGTAGTTCAACCTTAGTAATTCCCGAGCTCCATCTTTTTGTTTGGTTCTTTGCTTTTTCTTCTTGGGTGGAGTATTCATGTTTGGAAAATATTATCATGAGTTTTTCCTCAACGTTACAAATTTCTGTTTGATATATGGTTGTTGCTAACTTGCTATCAATGATCTTTTTGTTGAATGGAATTATTCTCCTTTCGGATGAATGCCTAAAACCTTGTTTACTGCTCGTCTTTCTGTAAAGATCTTCTTGCTTATATGCGAGTAAAATTTTGTAAAATGATCATTATGCATTACCATTTTTTAGTCTTTGTTGATCCTTTGATTTTTGTCTAACTAGATTAATATAGGTTGATCCCTTGTTGGATAGTATCAAATGGGACGACAAAGGTTTGGCGGTGGCAATAGCTCAAAATGTTGACACTGGAGCTATTTTAATGCAAGGGTTTATCAACAAAGATGCTCTTTTGCGGACTATTTCCTCGAGAAAGGCTACTTTCTACAGTAGGTCACGATCAACTCTGTGGACGAAGGGAGAGACCTCGATGAACTTTATCAATGTCTCTGACATCTTTCTGGATTGTGACCGTGATTCTGTAAGTCTCATGTTACTTTCTACAAGGATTTGTATCATTTTATAATTGTTGTATATTATTTAATTATTATCATACTAACAGTTTCAAATCTGTCAGATAATATATCTCGGGAAGCCTGATGGACCTACATGTCACACTGGTGCCGAGACATGTTACTACACTTCAGTAGATGAAGCAATAAATGACCCCACGGTAACACATTTGATATGATTGGTTGAATTTTATATCTTCTAATAAAGAGAAAATATTCAATTATATTCTAACCTATCCATTTGTTTTTAAAAAATAATACAAACTATTGTAAATTTCACATTACAAACTATCAAAACTTGTTCAAATAGAGGATGGTTTCCTTTTTTTGACATTGGAAAATTGAGTCAGCACACCATATTTGAAAATGTTCAAAATTAATTTTCTTTGATCATGCATTATATTTAGAATGTAACACATTGGCTTAATTTTCTGGTGTCAAATGAATTCATCCTATATTTTAACAGTTTCGGATAGTTTGTATTATTTTTGAAAAAAGGCGCATAGTTTATAATATAGTGAGTGTTTTCCCTCTAATAAATTGGTCCAAGGATTTTGACGATGACATTTTTGCTTTGTTATCTTCCATGTGCAGGTTGATGGTAATAAACTCACATTAACAACTCTGTCCTTGCTAGAATCGACTATATCTAAACGAAAAGAAGAGCTATCTGAAGACCGAGACAGCAAACCATCGTGGACCAAACGATTACTGCTTGATGAAAAGTTATTATGCTCGAAGATCAGGTTAGATTTGCGTTGTATGTAAGGTATATGTATCTAATCATGCAAGTGGTTCTGAAACTTAGTTACATTACTTAGTTACATTACTGCTTTTGCAGAGAAGAAGCAGATGAATTGTGTCGAACATTAGAGGAAAACGAGGACCAGACTAGGACTGCCTCTGAAATGGCGGATGTTCTTTATCATGCCATGGTTTTGCTGGCTCGGAAAGGAGTTAAAATTGAAGATGTGCTTCAAGTGTTGAGACTGAGGTTTGCCCAATCTGGCATCGACGAAAAGAAGAGTCGTAAACCAGAGTGAGTCTTGCTCTATGTTTCAAGAAACTCAGTCTATTACTGCATATAGCGAAAGAGATTCTATCTTGTATGTCTCAAGTGTGTATTTGGAGCAGTCTTGTGATTTAATTTGCTTGATTGGGGTGGGGCGTATGAATTTGTATCTTTCAGAGTTCTCAAATTCCCACTACTAGGGGCTGTAAATGTTGTGAGCTGGTGGGGATATCAACTCAAAGAAAGATTGTGGAAGAATTGCTCGATCATCTTTGAATCATTCCATTTGACTTGCCTTGGTTTGTTTACACAAATAGAAAGCAAACATTTGATGAATTTTGACGAACTCAAGCTTGGATTCGAGTTCTCTAAATATTTTGACGAATCAAGCTCCAATTGAGCTTGATAGTAAAAATAAAGTTCTAATCGAGCTTAAACTTGGTAGATATTTCATGAATTGGATCCGGCACACTTGTACCATTACAAATTTTTGTTTTTGAATTTCATGTGCATATATGGTTTTGTTTTTGAATTTCATGTGCATATATGGTAATAGACTGGCATGTGATATTTGGTATAGTGAGTTGATCATATTAAGAAAAAAAAATCTTTCCATTAGAAATAGGAATAAACTATGTGATTAATAAGATTAATGATTGAGATTTTTGTTCGTTGAATTTGTAGTTTCTGGAAGAAAGATAACCCGGTCCATTATAAAGTCCACTTCCGCAACTAATTCACTTCAATAATGAACTCGGCTAGTCTTACAAAATATTTTAATGTACGCTATTAGAAGTTTTATATAGGTGACACTGATATTTTTATTATACTATACTTCTCTTGTTTAGACGATGGCATTAGACCAATGCTTATTAAGGCCTAAAACAATATCATAATGCCCATATTTGTCTCTATTTATGAATTAAATGCAATTTTCACACGTAACTACCAATAGTCAACTTGAAAAATATTTTTGTAATCATATTAGTTTTATCAAACTCAGGTTTTCATTTTTTTTTTCCTGGGTCCAAGTTGGCCAGCCCATGATCATATTGATTCTTTTGAATTTCATAAGATTGATTGGTGGATTTCAACCAAAATGTGTGCATTCACCCGTAAAAATAATAATTTTTCTTTTGAGATTACACGTAAAAAAATATAATTGATTGATAAACAAATCTCATTAGTGTAATTACGTTTCATTTCATTTTGATTTTTTTCTGATTAACTAACTTGGAGAAATAAAGAAATAAATAACTATAAGTGCAGTAAATATTTATTGTTTTCAGTACTCATTATTCTTATGATATTTTACACATTTCAAAAATAAATTACCATGCACGTCCAATTCATTGGCAATTGACCTCTCTTTTCTAAATTCAACGGTAAGTTGTAAAATTAACATAATCTTGTAATATTTTTTACAAATTTTGAGAAAATAATAATTTTATTTTTTAATTTTCAAATAAACTTTCAAATAGGGCAAATTTTATGATAACCTTTTAAAATTTTGCAAATCTAGTATTCAACTTTTTTATGGTGAAATCATCTAACTATTTGTCTGGATAAGCATGCACACATTATGAAGTGCGTTGAATTCATATTATTTTTATTATGTCTAGTAAATATATTATCTCCTTAATTAAAAATATATTTAAAATGAAATTAATATTCAAATTTATATATATAAATAGCTTTAGAGATTTGCAATTAAGTTAATATGTGTTATTAAATATCAACATAAAGTATCACAAATGAAATACAATCAAACGGTATGGTGGATATAATATAACCAAATATGACAGGTTTTACTTGTTGATGTTGAAATTTCCAAAATGTAAAAATTTAAATGAAATTGACAAAAAATATTAAAATATTATGTTAAAATTTGTAGGATTTAAAAGTGTATGTAAAAATTGCAAAATAAGTAATTGTTATGTTAAAATTGTAAAAAATTAAAAGGTCAAAAACCTACAATCTTTGAAAGTTTACTTGAAATTTGCAAAAACGAGTAAAATTTGTGTTAATTCTTACAATCGAAGTATTAAAATAAATAGAATACGAACATAATTTAAAAAAATGATAAGACATCAGGTATAGATTGGGTGTGGATCCGTGGTTATATATTTGAGTTATACTTTGTGTTACACAGTTTTAGTTTTTTTTTTTCAATATCAATTTTATATATTCTAGTTTAGTGATATGGACATTATTACATGATTTTATTAGATTCAAATTAGTTTTCATAATGTTTTTTAAAATTATTGACTATAAAAAGTTGATTATTTTATGATAAAATTATAAAAATAATTATATATCTTAATTATAAGAATAATTATATATTTTAATTAGATGTAATAAATAACTTAAGAATACAATTTGAAATTGAAAAAAAATCATAAAATTTTAATGTATAATAGGAAAGGGTGAGACACCTACATATATATGTAACCGAGAAACATGAACAAAACCATAAGAGATATCTTGATAGACAGAAATGGCTCATTATGGTCTTATCGTTTCTCTGAAATCCTTTCCTAAAATATTATGACATTTTCTTAACTCCTCCTTCCCTACAAATGCTACACCTTCGAGCAATTTCTCAACTCATCAGATTGCAGCACCAGAGAGCAGATGAATCCTCGCCTTTATGAAATTGCGCTAGCGATGCGTTCATTCGATAAAATACTCATTGTTTACGCATCAGATCTCAAACAACAAGCACATCTGCAGATCCATCTCTCGACCTCGAATACGTGAAAGAAGCAGTCGCCGCCATTACTGCATCGGTGAAGGAGCTGCATCTGAGCTTTCCATTAATCGGTGAAACAAAATCGAAGCTTATCGGATTATCCGATCAGTATAATAATCTGAAAAAGAGCATTTTCCTCTGCCGATTTGTTATCTCGGTCGTCGGAATGGCGGGAAACGGTAAGACTACTCTCGCTGAGGAGATTTTCCGCGATTTCGATGTTGTTGAACGGTTCGAGCTTCGTGCTTGGGTTGAAGTTGGTAGATCGTATTCCAAGGAGGCGGTTCTTCAGTCGATTCTAGATCAGACCGATCCTTCTGCTTGCCGAACGCTCGATTTCGATGAAGATTATGAGAATGAGCTCCGTTATTGCTTGGAACGGAGTTTGGAGAGTAAAAGATACTTGATCGTGTTTGATGATGTGTGCGACACGGATTTCTGGTACAAAATCGAGTTCTCTATTCCCAACAATAATGTCGGGAGCAAAATCGTCCTCACGACTAGGTCGCGTGAGGTGGCAGACTACGCAGGCGCTGTCTTTGACATGCGCTTGCTTAGTCACGAAGAGAGTTGGGAACTTCTTCGTGACAAGGTATTTGGTGACGAGTTCTGCCCTGCAGAGCTCGTCAAACCTGGTAAGAAGATCGCCGAGTATTGCCACGGTCTTCCTCTTACTATCGTTTCTGTTTCTAACCTTTTGTCCAAGGCCGAGAAGACGTTGGAATTCTGGAACGAGGTGGCAGCAAGGAAAAACCATCAACTATTGCTTGCTGCTTATGATGCAATACTAGAAGTACTGTATCCCAGTTATTGGGACTTGTCGTCGCAACTCAGGATCTGCTTTCTCTACATGGGAGTTTTCCGTCAAGATTATAAGATCCCGAGATCCAAAATCGTTAATCTGTGGATTGCCGATGAGGGATTGCTCGATCCAATTGCTGACCAGTATGGTCAGCAATTTTTATTCGGATTCATTGGAGTGGAGGAGTTCAATATGTTAAGAAATACTCCAGAGCGAGTTCTTGACTTGGAGGGTTATACCGTGGAATATTTGGAGGATCTTGTTTCTAAAACCCTCGTCATGGTCTATGAAAAGAGCACGACGAGGGCCGTGATTAAAAGAAGTTGGACAAGAGGTGTAAAAACCTGCGGCCTACATTCCTCTTGGTTGCATCTCTGCTACAGAGAGGCCACCAAGAGCCATATTTTTTACATTCTAAATAGCTTAGAAGATGGGGTGGGAGAAGGTATCAAAGGGCAAACCACGTTGAGCCTCCACAACAATGTTCTATTTGGCATCAACGATGTGTATGAATCCATACTCGAAAATTGTGAATCGTCTGCAAGTTCTGTCCTTTGTTTTGGCCCGTATCATCAATATCAAGTACCGATATGTTATGGCGTAAAGTTGTTGGAGCGTCTCGATGCACTTAACATCCGTTTGTACGAGTTTCCTCGTGAAGTAACGAACCTGGTTGAGTTAAGGTACCTTGCACTCACGTGCAATGGGGAAATCCCTCCTTCGATATCCAAACTCTGTGAGCTCAGATTCTTGATCATGCACCGACATTTTCAGATTGTTAAGCGACATGAGATTCCGTCGTATTTGCCTATGGAGATATGGAATATGAAAGAGCTGAGATATCTTGAGATCATGGGTAGTGACATTTTGCCATGTGATGCTGCTCGCTTACCGAATCTCTCAAAACTCTTGCACGTGAGCAATCGCAGCTGCAGCAGGGGTGTTTTCCAGGGGATTCCTAGGCTGAGCAAATTAGGAATTCGAATCAAGTTGACACCTTTTGATGATGATGATGATCGGTCCCTGGCTTGTTTTGATCATGTGTCCCTTCTAAAGGGACTAGAATCACTTAAATGTGTGGTCATGAATCCCGATTTCACATCCAAGGTGATCCCCCCACCCACTCTCTCGACCTTCCCAGCACGACTGAAGAAGCTGACGCTGAGTGGGTTGGGTTGTTCGTGGGGGGAAATGAGCAAGATTGCTTCATTGAGACGTCTTGAAGTGTTGAAACTACGATTCACCGCATTTCGACAAACGAAATGGGATATGAGGGGGTGTAATTTTGTGAAACTGGAGTATCTTCTGATTGAAGATTGTGATTTGGAGAGATTGGAAATGGGAGATGAGACTTTTGGTGGTCTTAAATATTTGTGCTTAAAACATTGCTATAAATTGGAGCTATATTGGGAATCTGGATTGTCTATTCCAAATATTGAAGTGGTTGATTGCAATCCCTTAGTTGAGAAGCATATGAAGAAAGCTATGTTGAGAAGCCATGAATCAGTGGACAGTTTTTCTGTCCATTCTTCGTGGATTGGGAAGCTCAAGTCGTGAATATCAACTTGGATGAGATTTTATGCTGTAATTTTATCATTTTTTTAGCGTCATTTTACGAGAGGGTTTGACTCCTCCGCTTCATATGGTGTCACATTTTTTATTACACTAAACATACGTTGCACGTTGTGTGTCCATTTCCCCAATTATTCTAAATCAATGATTTGATATATCAAGTAAAATATTGGAATTTTGTACGGGAAAAAAATTATAAAACAACAATTCCATAAAACAAAGTTGAAATTCGA
>AYJT01025380.1:0-14492 GCA_001278415.1 Ocimum tenuiflorum | reverse complement strand
TATAAAAAATTTTAAAAAAACAATAAAAAGTCAAAAGCAATTGGAGTGGGGCTCAAGGTTGCATTTGGTTGAAGTGAGACCGTAATTGGTCTCTTCTCTCCTTCTTTAATTTAATTTTTTTTTTAAAAAAAAAATTTTGATGATGTGGCGGCGACCACATATAATTGTGGTCGCCGTTATTTATGGTCTTATGGAAGTTAGATAAACTTTCTCTTTATTTCAGGTTTCTTTTCCGTTTTCATCAATAAGTCATTAAGGAAGGCCTTGTTTTATAAGATTTCGCATATTGCAACATAATACCTATTTTATTACATGTCCTCCACTTTCATATTAGCTCACCTTTTTATTGAATTGCTCTCACTTTTTGAATGAGTACACTTAAGATTAATATATATTAAAAACATTAATTTAAACATTAAATATATAATTTATTTTTGAAAAAAAAAATTATGTGATTACCAAATAGTCAGCCTAATAGACTGGAGGAGCCTTCCACTATACCTAGAGTTATCAATATAGACTAACGAAAAATGTATTGAGTCTAGCTTATTAAATAGGCTAGAACAAGCATAAATTAGGCCATAGACGGATAATATGAATAACTATGGACCTTATAGTTTCTTCTTATGCAACAAAAAAATTTTAAGGCGAAAAGAAAAAAAAATCTCATTAGATTAAATCTTGGCATACAAAAGTATAAATTTAAGTTGGAAAATTGGATTTCCAAATGACTATATCAATACAACTGGCTCCAAAATTAGCAATATAATTGGCTACCATGTATGCCCCCTTCCCATGTTAGAAATTTTAACGATTGTGGTCACTTTGAACGCATTGAGGGGTTCTACAAGGTCATCTGACAGTTAAGGGGGATTCTGTCTACCTTCATGAGTTCATGTGCTGCATTTAAAAAGTCTTGAGTAAATTCCCGCTCGTTCTAGATTAGTTCGTAAACAAAGTTCGATACCATACATAGTGACTAAAATCTCAACTTCTGTGGAGCAATCTGGTCTACAAATAGGCTTACAACACTGCCCTTATGTTACCTTTGTTGCCTCGGATGATCACATCTATTCCGTAGTTGTCAATATCATAATGTTTTTGGTTGTGAAGTTAGGGCAGCAGCATCCATGATCCAACAACTTCCTTGAATTAAGAGTATAATTTCACAATAGATCTCACCCTAACTTCTCCACCACAACTTGAACCTATGACCTAATTGAAGATGAAAAAAAGAAAAACGTGGTAAACAGTTGATCTACCAGTTACAAGTGATGCACCCTTGTCGAGCTATAACATGGGCCCCCTTTAGGAGGAATGTGTAACCATCATATATGTAAGAAAAAGAACGCCGAGTTGCTGTTGTCAACGTGGGCATCAAAATCTCAATTCGGGTTTATCAACCTTCTTTCCTTGTCCCTTATGAGGGGAACAAAAGGGGTTGATAGTTTCCTTAATTTCTCTCTTTTTTTCCCCTTGGCAGGAAAAAAATAAAAGATTTGGCAACAGTTGTGGACCCTCCTTGTTTGTTCCATCTCTTTCAGACCTCATATGTCCAAACAACTCACACTCGCAACATTTGGCACCATAAAATAATACTTGCTTGAAAGAAAAGAAAGCAATCTATAGTTTGAACAAAAGAAACACCAGCTGTCACATAAATAGTGGGCATGCATTACCACGAAGAATTAGCCGTAAATTGTGCATTGTACCAATTTGCAACACAAAAACATGGATTGGAATTTCATCTACATATATAAGCTGTAGCCTTTGGAAACCAACATCAAAATTCATGGTGAAGCCCATCAAAAAACGAACAATGTAGTAGCTTGGAATAATCATACGTTTAATCTTCCAGCTCAATAATCTTTACCACAGAAGCATCTCCAACTTTCTGACAGACAACTACTCGGTCATGGGACTTGATTAAACCAGAGGCTTTTCCATGATCAAGTGCCACCTTCAGAACAGACTCATTTGTCGCATTTGTAGACTCAGCCTGCAAAATCAACACATTGAGTCAATACTCCTCTTATTACGCAGTAATAAATACCTCCATTAGATATAACCTTGTGAGGTGAAATACAAATTGATTGTGGCTTTGTGCAAGGGGATTCTGTTTAATGTTTAAAGAAACCTCCTTCCGAATGTGACACATTATACATGGGAAATACTACATTTTTACTCCATAATATGCAAATATGATGAAGCTAAACAAGGTACTTACTGGATGCCGAGGATCAGCGAGCAAGGGGAACAGACCACGCACTAAAAGTGATTGCCTTGCCTGAGCATATGAAAAAAAAATTATAAGCTCCTAACTAGGAGAAGAAATAACAGCAGAATTCAAGGAATGATCAGTAATAAGCTCAGAGGAAAACAATCACAAGAGGGCAAACTATATTTCCTTCTATAATCTAATCATAGCACAAGAGAGGTATACTTGAAGAACTATTGAGTCTGGGACTCTGATAATTGATAATTCCAATAACTATATTGCAAGTAAATTGTATGTAAGTAAACTAGTAATGAGGTATGTATCTTTCCGCCCTTGCTGTTATTTTGTATCAAGAGATGCACGAATGCCATGATATAATCTGCACAAGGATTGTATTTGTAATAAAACACAAACACGAATTATACCATATTCCTGTTCATGTAACAGTCAGCCCTTTTAGCTCCATGGGAAGGGGAATGGGACTGAATCCTGGCATATGCCATAGAACAGTGATGTTGTCACCACGGTAATGGTTGGTAATAGACCAAGTCTATTTTATGGATGAAGTATCAGCCTACATAAGGGTTTAAAAGGTGTACCTCAAATGCACCACTAAAACTCCACTTCAGTTGATTTGTCTTCAGTCGAGGAATGACAACAGATAAAACAGGCATGGTTGGTCTGTACTTTGCTATCAATCTGTATGTAAAGAAAGATGCTTGAGATTAAGCTAAAATTGTTGATTTAGGAGCATCTTAGCACATCAATTCAGGTGTCATTTGAAGAATAGAACAATACCTTGCAGCTCTTCCAGAGGATGTGAAGCATATGATGACAGATGCCTTCACTTTAAGGGCCGCACGAACCTTAAGATAAAATGAAGAAAATATTTAACATCAATATGTAAGCACAAAAAGAACTTGGGCTCAAAATAAGCAACAGAAGTTCACATTAGAAATTTTTTTTCACTATTTTGTTTTCTTGTCCTTTTTCCTGTTATTCTTCAGTTCCTATCTAACAACATACCGCGGAGGAAGCAATGGATTCCAAGTGGGTCATGGGTTCACCAACAAATTTTACAGTCCTCTTGAAGTACTGATCTTGATTGAAGACCTTCTCTGCCTGTGAAGAAAAGGGAAAATCGTGGTTATATACTTGAGCAGTTGCAGCTTCCAATGAAATTATCTTATACCTGTAAGGAAGCTTGGATGTGATTATGCATTTATAATTAGTCGTATGTCATTGCATAGTTGAAACAAAAATATAGAACTTCAGAAAGTGTTGATCAAATTGCATGAACGGAATAAAAATTTACTTGTGCCTAATAAAAATTGAAAGCATTTTACGATACACATGTACAACATTTTATATCTCTCAAAATAGGGTAATGAATCATATATAAAAATTGGAAAATTATGGATATCAATCAACTGCATAAAAAACTGAAAGCTGTTCATGTCCACGACCCTTGAACAGAAAGATTATAGGAAGCAAAATAATAGAAAATTCAACAGATAATGTGAAACCGAGCAAATGCACATCGGTAAAAATATAACTTACCTCAGCACAAATCTTCCCAACAGTGGAGATAGTTTCAACAGGGTACAATCCACGTAAGGTCTCAGCACCAAGAAGAATTGCATCACATCCTGAAAAATACAATATGACAGCTGTTCAGCCCAACTAATATTTAACCAACAACAATAAATCAAAAACAGAAGAATAAATTGAGATATAGTGAACAAATAAAATGCAGGCCCAATAATTTTCAACAGGGACGAAGAGTCAATTGACAGCAAGAAAATGCAGCAATGCATTTGGTGTTTTGCCAACAAACAGTTTCGGACAGTGCCTCACCGTCCAAAACAGCATTAGCAACATCAGTTGCCTCAGCACGAGTGGGCCTCAGATTGTCAGTCATGCTGTCAACAACACGAGTTACCACTGCAGGCTTTCCAGCCATGTTACATTTGTAAACAGCAGACTTCTGAAACAGGAACACCTGAAGATACAAAAAAGAATCAAGATAATAAGTATTCAAAATAAGCTAGTATATAT
The DNA here is from genome assembly GCA_001278415.1 of Ocimum tenuiflorum. NCBI lineage: Eukaryota > Viridiplantae > Streptophyta > Magnoliopsida > Lamiales > Lamiaceae > Ocimum > Ocimum tenuiflorum. The sequence continues at coordinate 10,216 of AYJT01025380.1, read as the reverse complement.
TACAATAAAAAAAACGACAATAGCATTTAGCGTTAGATGGAACAGTGTAAGTTAATTAGTTATGTGACACGTCAGATACTGATCACACAAGGAAAAAAATAAAAAATGAACATTCAGATAAAGAAACCAGGAAATGCATTTACAGCATGAACCAATTTGTACCAGCATCGCCAGTAACAAATTTGACAAGCTCAGTAATTGCTTGACTACATATCTTCACAATGGTGGGTGCGGAAGGAGCAGTCAATTTTGACTAGCAATGATGGATTGCCGAAGACAAGGATGAAATTGAGGTAATGAAGTTGCACAGGGCTAAATACATAGCATGTCTCTTTGTTTTGTTTTTGGGCAACATTAATCAGGTGGTTCAATATGCAGATGGTGGCTGCTGAGGTCAGGTCTGTGGATGCATTGATCTGCTTGAGAATCAGTTTCCATGAAATGAAGTTTCTCGACTTGCATAATAGATCCACATAGGCATATTAACAATTATATAGGTACAACACTGCATGCAAGTTGTGCAGGAATGATTAGCATTTATCTCAGGAAGAGGTCATAAAGTTCCTATCATTTTTGCCAGAGTTAAAAAGGTAGGTCAATCCAACATAAAAGTTATAACCTCCAACTATCTTGAAAAACCCAAGAATACACTTGAAATTCCAAAAAAGAAAATATTAGAACTACAGAGCAGAGGGCCTTGAAAATGAAAAAGAATAGAAGGTTGCAGTGACCACCATCCAGATAAACATGTGCAAGTGATGGCAGAAATCAGCCAATGTGTCTCAGTGATCATCAAAAAAAAGAGGAAAAGATTGTGCGACATACAATTTAGCTTTATCCATTAACAAACATAATAACAACTAACCTTCTCAGCTGGGAGATCTATCCCAAGATTTCCACGAGAGAGGATGATGCCATCTGCCTCCTTTAGGATCTCATCAAAATGGGTTAAACCCTGCAGATTCCAATAAACAACGCAGGAACTTCAAATTTATGATCCACATGTGCATCTCTTGGGAAAAAGCACTCTGAATTACTGAAACCTAAGCTTACCTCTACATTTTCAATTTTAGCAAATATCTGAGTCTGACTTAGATCACCAAGTTTTGACAGAAAATCACGGGCCTGCATTGAGCAAAATCATCAGATCCAAGGTATCCATCAAGACATCCAGATAGTTGAAAATGCATAGTACGAGAATTCACAACATTAATCTGTCAAAACAGTTTTCGCAATTTTACCTCACGAACATCCTCTGCATGTCGAGTGTACGATAATGAAAGGAAATCAATTTTGTTCTTAACACCCCATGAACTGATAACCTGAAACCAAAGTGATTCGAAAACCTCGTAAATCAAATAGGGTTGGATGGCGATAAACTCCTACTCTTTACGCCTTCAAGTCGTCATATAAAAGTAAAATAAGTATGCTCCTGATGCCATATTAGAAAATGGTTATGTTGCACCACATAACTACATGGAGGTAAAAGGAGTGCGGGTTTTAGGGTTTTATCAGGGAATGATCTGACAGCAAGATACAGGTCTCGCCTCACTCATGTAAAGAGCCATCTATCTTTGATATCAGAACATGACTTTCTCAATGTTCTTCTAACAAGTTCTACTGTTACAATCAAAATTCAAAACGACGACAGGCCAGATACAAGACTGCAGATAATAAACTGCCAAGTCCAGAGACGAGCCATTCACATAACTCCCCCAGTCCCCATCATTATGAGACAAGAGAAGAAGGAAAAAAAAGAAAAAAAAGCTAAATAGTTAATCAAACCACTCACCTGCTTGTCTTTTTCAGATAGAGTAGGCAGATCAATTCGAATTTGAGAAGCATGCAGGGTAAATAGAGCTCCAGCCAAGGTCGCAGAATTCTTTATCACACAAACCACATCATCACCCTTCACTTCAGCAACCTGTCAGTCAAATCACTGATTTCAAGTATTTGAATCTCAGAAAGAAATAATAATAATAACTTATTGTACATCAAGTTTAAGAGAAATCGAAAAGAAAAACTGTATGCATGATCAACAAGCTCAAAAACCAAAATACATATAGGCAAACTGTAATAAACATTTCCATCAAAACTTATGATTCTGACAAGCCCAGTCACATTGCAAAGTGGAACAAATAATGTGACGACTGAAACTTAAAAGGACAACACAACCATAGAAAATTAACAAATATAAACCCTTCAATCGAAAACTCCCCCTCCTACCTCCAGCCAAACAGAAGTCGTCTCGCTTCCTGTGAAAAGATATTGACCAACAAAAATGGTGTCACCATTCTTCACAGCCTGCAAATAATAAACTTTATTAGGAAGTACAACAAATAAGAGATCTAAGCCCAATAGGATGTAGCACTCTAAGGAAAAATACAAGCACTGGTAACAATTAGAACAAACACCACTACAGAACACAAACTGGCTAACCAATACTTGGGAGAGTTATAGGAATCATTTAATCAGCCTAAATAACAATTTATACTTGAGAAAATCTCCAATTTAAGTACAGAGTTGATTCAATCTAATTTGTTTATAAGCAAACAGAAAAAAATGAACGTAAAAACAAAACCAGAGAAACAGAAACTAAAACAATTTTGCAAGGTATTAGTCAAAGAACCTTGGCCAGTCCAGCAAAGTTGATTGGCAAAACTTCAGATGACGCTTCTTGACCTTCATCAGGTGTCAGAATAACCTTGTCGTTTTCTTTAAGTGTTATAGCCTTCTCACCTTTGTTAACGACTTGTAATTCAGCACCAACGGTGTCTAACATAACCTGAAAAAATGTTAAACCAACATGAGCAACAATGCTCAACGTCTATTAATTTTTTTTCCTGACAAAGATCTCCCAGAAAACGTATATATCATACTCTATTTCGCACTCCAACTGTTGAAAGGCAAAACTTAGTTAAACCCAACTTTTTTATTGAAAAAAGGGAAAATTAACCAAATAGTTCATTATGCTTACAGCACATAGTTTCTTAGTGCTCTTAATAGCAGTCTTCAAGTTCTCCAGAGTTTCCTGGTGATACTCCGCGTCACCCCATGAAAAATCAAATCTGGCAACTGCAACGTTCCCGAAAAAAAAAAAAAACAACAAAACTTAAGCACCAAAATAAGCAAACTCATAAAGAAGATACATACACATACTCCGAAAATATAAAAAAAAAAAATCAAAACTTTAACCCATTACCGGTCATTCCAGCCTTGAGGCAAGAGGAAATAACATCGACAGATCGAGAACGCGGGCCAAGCGTCCCGACGATCTTCGTCATTGCAGCGAAACTCTGCACACGCACGCAAACAATTTAACTCGCCTAAATCCAAATCTACCAAAATAGTTGGTGCAAAAGCTAATATGGTGTGAAATTAGATCCATAACAAAACCTTGAACATCCGCCCGAAAATTAAAACAGAAAAAAAAATAAAAAATCATACCGCTTTTGATGGCTCCAGAATAGTAGCCATCCTGATTGGCTCCTCGAGCAGCAAATGATTTGAATGCATATTTGTGCTGTTCGAAATCGAAGCGTATAACTGGAGTTTATTGAGCAGAAGAATATAGAATTGGTTTGGTGTTGTTCAGATTCTGCTCTCTCTCGAAATACTGGAACGTATTAAAGGCGGAGGGCTTCTTTTGCTTGTTTCTCCTTTTTGATTTCTTTTTCCCAAAGAAACCTCGTTTTTATTTCTTTTTGATTTATTTTTCTCCTTTTTTAGAAGTCGGAAAATGAGTTTTCTATGGTCTATTCTCTGCCCGGCTCGGCGCATCCCCGGTTTGTCACTCCGCTCGGTATATATTTACGGTTTACATAAAATGATCTTTTCATATATAATAAGATGATTGAATTATAGAATATGACGCACATAAATTTATTAATAAAAGTATCTTCGTTTGAATATTTTAATATTCGACGTAAGTTTTTTCATGCGATTATCTTGCTGATCCTAAAACAAAAGTAGGTACAAAAATGGACAACTTTAAAGGCAGCATTTAAATGTTGTACTAGTCTATTGAAATTTGAGGGAAATTTTCTTGAAATCATTGTTCATTTATTTATTAAATAATTAAGCTACGATGCTCTTTCCAATTCTTATTAATAAATCTGCATATATCTATGTATATCCACATACTCCTCTATAGATAAAAAGCATGTTCCATCAATTTAAATTGTCATACTGAAATTGCTAGAAAACTCGTATTAGTATTGTATGGAGATGCATTTTCAATTTAATTTTTATACATTATAATTTACAAACCAAGTATGTGGGCAAGGAGTTTTACTAGTCCGATTTATTTATTTTGTATAGTCCTTTTAGTGATATCTTGTATAGTTATACTGAACGTTACATTCTATTAATAAAAGATTATGATGTATAATGTATTATCATCGGAGTAGAAAAGAATAATCTAGATGTATTATCATCGTAAGTCTCGCAAAGGGTGCTATGAATATTTAATATCTTCGAAAAGAAATGTTAAAAAAATCTTTAAAAAAATGGGCGCATGTACTTGTTTCTGTGGGCCGTGCATTTCGAATTTGACTCGTGTCATCAGAATTCACGACCTTTTTCTCCACCATTTCCCACGCTGTTTATCTCAACACCAGTCAACTTATTGCTTTTAATATTCAAAATCTTAATTCTATAAAGATTTTATTTTTCAGTTGTTAATTATATAAACAATAGTTATTTCTAAAACGAGGAAAATATGTACACCAAATATTTCTACCCTGAACCGATAATTTAAAAGTATAATTCTATAGCTACTTTCTACGCCACTTACTATAATTTTAATTTGAAAAACAAAAAAAAAAACAAATTTAAACTATGGACGACTAAAATGATGTTTTCCTGTCACACGGCAGTGGCCAGAGAAATAAGTTTGATAAATAGCATTTATGTCAAGATGACTACAAAAATTATGTAATAAATAGCACTTACTTCAAAATGACTAAAAAGATTTGCTTTTATATGTGTTTTTACTTAATTAAAAATCATCATCCAAAATAGCTAAACAAAATCCACCTCTATTAAACGTTTGATGTTTCTATTCAACGGTTAGGGAGGAGGTATCTCGTTAGACGGCCTAAATTATTTAGGCGGGTTTGAATTTAAGATTCAGAGACGGGTATAGATTTGTGTTGATGGAATTGAACTATTTAGATCTATCTAAATCGTTTAGATGGTCTAATACAAAATTTTTTCACTATTAAGGACTCCGATTAATTTAACATAGTAAATTTTTAGGTAGTTAAAGAATGAAGTAATTGCATTCCAGTGCAATAATAAACGTTCATAGATTTTTGCTAAAGTAATTTATCGCTCGTAAGATTAAGATTTAATAGATATTTCTCCATCTTTTCAACGACAAAAAAAGAAATAAAATGAGAAATACAATCATCACATTTTGATTGAACTAGATCGCATGTTATTTAATTAAAATAAATAAATAACAACTCATTTGCTGAATAATCAAACACTATTTTACACGATACAATAGTTGTGACATATTCAAAATTTCACATGGTAAAAGTTTATTTAAACTCATTTAATAAAATTTATTAGCAAAATAAGTCAAATATGAGTATGTAATTAATTGACTTGTTTTATGGGAAGTTTTACCAATATGAGCTACCAACTTAAAAATATCATGTTTTATACAAAGTGATACGAATGATGATTGTTAAGACGTAAGACTAAGGGGATTATTCCTTAGTCAAAAATTGAGCGTACAAAGAGAAAGAACTCAAAATATGTTTACCATAAAGCTTTGAATATGACTGGCTCTTTATAGAACTCGCTATGTGTTATGGCTGCGTGTAAACATTAGCTATTCGAAGGTATTAAAAATAATGTTTTATTGTGTCTTAAATGTATGAGCATTACAAGTTGACCAAATTCGAAAGTCATTGTTTGGAGGATGGTTTTGTAATCATCCAATCTCAATGACACCTTTGAGTCATTGAGGGTCAGTTTCAAACTATTAAGATGATGGTGTTATGGTGATGGTTACGAGTTATTAGACATGTTGTAATAGATATCATTAAATGAGCCAAAAGAGATTGGTATAGTGTTCGAGCATGAGACCAAATGAAAGCTTTGAAATCGGAGGAGGGCCTAAGGGGACTTCTTTAATGCACAAAGTATTAGCTTTCACTTATCATCGATTAAACTATCATTTCATTTTCGACAATATCCAATAGGTTAGGGGTGAATTTGAATCTTATCGGATCGTTTAATAGTTGGATCTCGATGGGTCTGCTTATTTTCTAAGACAATAACAAATTAGCAACAACAAATAGCCCTCACCACTCACGGCCCATATAGATTCAACCCATAGACTCGTTACAGAGAAAGCTCCTTGGAGAGTCTCACAACCCATAGATCAAGTTTTATGAAAGTCATAGAAATCTTCGAGGCGCACTATGAATAAAATGATAGATTTTTTTTAGGGAAGTTTAGCGCAATGAAATATATATTAAATAGGAAAAATATCCAACTATATCCTAAACAATACATTTTTGTTATAAAAAATAATGCAACACTATCCAAAACCTTAGAAATGCATATACTATTCGAAGTTATTCAAATATAAGATGACTTCATTTTATCGAAACCAAAAATTTGAATTGACACACTACTTTTATAGATTTATAAACGAGAATATGCTTTCACCATCATCATTACATCTAAAGCAACACATCATTCAGCTACAACTATTCGCGGAATTCATGACCTCGAGATGTTGTATAGAAAATTTCAAGGGCCCATGTATTTAATTTCAAAGAAATTAAATAGCGTAGCGTTGATCTATGTTCCGAGTAGATGGACGTGGTATATTTATTTTCTCAAATCCAAATTCCGGTGAGTGAGAAATAGTGGTTCAAAGTTGGTCACTTGGCGTAGTAAATGATGATAGTGGGAAATGTGTAGGAACACATTTAATGTGTTTAATTGTCCCACATTGATTAATTAATCAAGTTTAGAAGAGTTAAAAATGAGGCTTATCCTGTTATGAAAATAACAAGTGTGTCCATCGTAGTAATGTGTGGATGCCCACATTCACATATTGTATTATGTTTCTACTTTTCGGCTGTAACTTGTTTCATAGATCTTGTACTCTTGTATTCCACTATTATATATTTGAATAATTTTAGAAAAATTGTTTATTTAATTTGAAAAAAGAAAATTGTTAAATATAATTGATATTTCTCCATGAATTATGTATAATAGTATAATTGTATAGTGAGTCATTAATTTTTTCCTCCAGCTACATGTATAAATTGGACAAAATCAAAAAAAGATGAAAAAAAGAATACAATCATACAAAAATAAAGGTCATATTAAAAAGCGGGTGTAACTTGAACAATAAAAGAAATAAATATGATTGTACGCTTTAAATACAGTAGATGAAATAAAATAAAAATAATGAAAAATTTTCACTGATTATGACATTTGTTTTAAGAGGAAAACTTGCATTAGAGCTTAAAAAATTGGTTATATCAAGATATTTGAGGTGAATTTGGACTTTAGCAGAGAGATTCACGGTCGCAGAACAAGAGGTATTAAGACAAGCTCTCGAGAGCGACATGTATTAAGGGAAGGCATTTTTTATGAAAAAATTTGACGTCAGGTGTTTGAGGTAATGCTTTGGGAGATGTATATTTGACTGTCGCAAGGCTTCGGCTAACTACATTCTAGTGTCATTGGTTCAAAGGCAATTTTGCAGCCGTTTAATGATGACTTTGAGCTATTGGGGGAACATATTCGAACCAATCAAGCAATTACCACTTCTTAGAGATAATTGCATTAAAGACACTTTAAAGAGCATTAACTAAGTAGAATGAAATTGTTGTCCCAACAATATCGAGGTCAAAAATGAGGGAGCCCCAAGGAACGTGTTCGATTCATGCCACAATTAATACCCTTCAAATACTTGTTCGATTGTTTTTACTCTTTGAAGGAAACCATCATAACTTGATTTAGGATTTTAAATATTACTTTTTCCCGCAACCATTATATATTTTTAAATGAAAAAAAAAATAATGAAAGAACTAGACTCGTTACAAGTAAAAACTGAATTGCAATGCCTCCGCCCAAACTCTTAAAGGGGTGTGAGTAGGCAAGGGTTGGGTATAGTTATGTATTTTTATGAATATCAAACACCATTAGTGAAGTTGATTAAAAGAATATCGATCTTAGAATGTAACTGTATAAGATTTTATATAATAGCTTAGGTTCTCTAGGACAAAAGCTATTAGCATTAGCATTTAAGTCCTGAAAGCAGCAGAAGATCAAATTTCGGGTCATTTCCTCAGCTGTGTCCAACAGCTAAAGTGTACCACAGCTAGCCATGTGAGCTGTCACATATGAAGGCACAATTGTTCCAACAGTTGTGATACACTCACCTGTGAGAGCATGACTCACACCACCCAAACAGATGTGTTAAGCTCATCTGTCAGCTGAAAACAAAGAGAATTAAAAGATTCCAAAGCTGACACTCAAATCAGTTGTCTATCACTTCGATAAAGGTTGAAGTCAGTTTCCCAGTCAACCTTAAACTTAGTTGCAAGTGAAACAGAAGAATTTAAGAAGTGACAAGACGTTCAGCAGAGCTGACCTACTACTGTACATTAAAGGTGGTCAGTCCCTGGTTATTATTTAGCGGATAATAACTTTATCCTGCTTTTCAGCAGAAAAAGAAGATGATAAAACCTGCTCACAAGTACAGTAATGGCTCCATTTGTAGAAGCCAAAAAGGAAGGATTTGTCCGTTGTCTCACAACGGACACTATTCAAATCCATCAAGTATAAATAGAGAAGAACGAAGAGTGAAGACTACTGACTCTCCATCTGCTAAAAGCTTATTCTCATTCTCTATCCTCAAGCATTCAAGCTTTTCAAGTTCTAACTCGAGACCTACTGGAAGTCCTCAAGCTGTTCTTACAGTCAAGGATTCCTAGACCGTTCTCAGGTTCCATCTGAGAACATATTTTCAAATTAATCACGTTCTGAAGGGAACTAAAACCTTCAACCGCCGATCTATGAAGCCTAGGAGGTGGACTCCGGTAAAGCATCAAGATCAGCTGTGCCTGCGACCGATAGCATCAAAGCTCTCCGCTTCAAAAGGATCTTAGTTATAAACCGTGCTCATAGCACTGTGTAAAACAAAGATTATTGAATTTTCTTCATCTGAAGAAAGAGAGAACGTATGATTATTTAGATCTGAACCTCTATAAATTATGTGTCTATTTACAGCTTTACTAAATTCCTGTTAAAGTATTTTTAAACCTAGCTGCCTCACTGTAGCTGGATTATAACTGGAAGAAGCCCTACCTGACTATACGACAAATATCTTTAAGAAACTTAGGTCACCTAAGTCAGCTGAGATAAAATCAAAGTTAATTCTCAAAACTTTTTTATTGAGACTAACACATCCGCATATCTCATATATCTTATTTGAGACCAACAAGAGGTATCAGAGCAGTTGGTCCAAAAAACTAACTGTTTTGTGTCATTCAGGACCAGATCACCTTGATTTTTTCTTGTTGCGAGCAGATTTTTTGTTTGCCAACCATGGATGGCTTCGACAAGGCTACCAAAGTTTTCAGTGGAAAACTATAGCAGCTGTAGGAGAAGAGTCAAAGCTCATCTCCTAAGCCAACATGAGAACATGTGGTTGGTCATCGAGGAAGGACCTCTGAGGATTTAGAAGGTGAACACCAACCGTACAACCCCCGACCAGCCAGAACTCATCAAGAAGCCACATGCAGAGTGGACTTCGAATGATAAAAGACGGAACCAACTAGAATATCTAGCCCAAGATATTCTTTTCTTCACGCTCGATGAAGAACAAATGAAGAATGTGGAGAAATGTGAGTCAGCCAAGGAAATTTGGGATTTTTTTGAGGATCTATGCAAAGAATCCGAGCAGATCACACGCAGCAAGTTACAGGTTTGCGTAGAAAAATACAAATCCTTTGAGATTTTAACTGGAGAATCTATCATGCAGATGGAGGCCCAATTCAACTCCATTGTCAGCGAGCTCTCAACCCTGGGAAGAACCTACCCGGTTGCTGAAATGAATGCAAAGATCTTGGCCCGCATGCCAAGAGAGGATTGGTTCGTTAAGATAACAGCCTTGGAGAAGCGATATCTGTCAAAGCTGCCTACCAAAGATGTGTTCGCCTCGCTACGAGCACAC
>AYJT01025359.1:0-10297 GCA_001278415.1 Ocimum tenuiflorum | reverse complement strand
AAAAAAAAAAAAAATAGTTCCATCACTTTTCCTAATTGTTCACAAGTATCAAAACAACCACATTTGCTCATACACAGACCAAGTCGAAAGCCTAATTTTACCCCTTTTATTTCGACATAATGCAAAACTCGCCCAATGATAATTTTTTTTGACGGGAAAATATAGGTATTTATTTCATGATACTCCGTCCCGGGGAATTATTTGTCCAATGATAATTAGAACAGTATGTGTTGTAATAATGTTATGTATGAGGTCTATCCCTTAGGAGTTAGTAAGAAGATTTGTGGATTACATAAAAAAATCATGAGAATTACATGCAAATAATATGTGCATCACTGCAATCCTTAAGTAGATTTATACGTCTCATGTAATATCCAATAGTCTTTATATCGGTCATAAAATTATCTCATAAACCTATATTTCTCCAGCCCACCTAGTACAAAGATGAGACTTGGGCCTATATGAAGGTTATAAACTTGTAGTATTAAATTAACTGGTTTTACGCACATTCTGACATATTTATTTATTTTAGAATATGATAATTAACATTATATTTTTAGTTATCATCAGAATATATATTTAATTTTTATTTATCGGTATTATCAACGTAATTATACACAAATATAATGAGTAAAGTAACATAAATAGAATTTGAGGAAAAATTAGCTCAACTTAAATAATAAAAAAATAAGTTTATATTTGTTTCAAATAAATTAGTATAAAAATATATTTAGAAAAATTGAAAAAAATGTAATGTTTTTAGAGAAAAATGACACATAATATTTTTATTTAACTATTCTTCATTACTTATTGTATAAATATATATTATAGTCTAAATAAATAGTTAATAAAAGAAAAGATAGAGGAAGTAATGTTGATGATGTGATATTTTTGAAGGGGAAAATGACAAATATGTAATTTTGATAACCATTGAGCTTTAATATATTATTAGATTTTACACCTAAATTAACTCCAAAATAATAATAATAATAATAATGAAAAAATAAATTTTTTAGACAAAAAGTAATGCCTTTTTTTTTTCAATATAAGTACATATCAAATAAACTCACTGTAGCCCGATGCAGTAGACAAATAATGCCTCAGTCCCATGCTTGCAATACATGCTAATTTCAAAGTTGAAATATAATAGAAATTTCGTTCCCGCCATATCTCAAACCTCATTTCCCTACTGCTTGATTCCTTTCCGAATTCGCGAATTCGTTGCTTCTCCCCTAATCCCAATTCCGAATTTCCTCCAGCAATTGATTCCGATTTTAATTTTTGAATCTAGAAGGTTTGCCAATCATTAAATCGGCGTCGCAATGGAGGAAGCTCAGCGGTGGAGTGTAATGTATACCAAACACGTCAGACAGAAGCGGAAAGTCTATCACGACGGATTTCTAGTGCTTCAATCATCTGGAAATAAGGTTTACCATCAAAATTCGCATATTATTTTATGATTCGGCTTCGAGCTCTGGTAAATTTATTTTCTGTTTGTTATTTGTGTGCTGACCTGATTCAGGTGGACATTTATGTTGTCATAAAAAATTAGGTTAATCTTAGTGATATTTCGGTGAAATTTAGCTTTAGTTACGATGTTTGATTGCTTTTTGCTTTTCACCACGACTAGTCTCCTCTCTTACTCTGTGCCTGTCATTGTAATTGTTATATGTATGAAAGAAGATAGTGTTGAGAATATTAGATTAATAGAGAGGACAATATAAAGATTATATTCTGATCTAAAATCTAAGGTCCATGTAGTTTTGCTTTAATGATAAGCTTTATTTACTACATTGCTGATGCTTTTAAGTTGGTATAATTAATTTACAAATTCTGAACATGTATCCTACAGTTTTCACAAGAGAATGTTGTTTCTACTGATAATTGATATCACAAAAAAAAAATTAGGTACATTCAGTTCTTTTATAATTTCGGGGTTTTTAAGTTAATATATATTATTGCAGATATATTAATAGTAGCTACCACAATGGATGATTTTTGTGAATAGAGTCCTGATGTTGATCTTTGATTAGTCATGAAGTTATCATGCATCTGAAAATGCTAAAAGCAATGTAAGAGAAAATTTGCTCCAAATGCAAAATTTTCAACAAGGTTTGTTAATTGGCCAGCTAAATTTTACCCCCTTCCCAAATGGCAGATGTGAGACAATTGTGGGGCCACATTACTGTCGAGGTTTCATCAAATTATAATTCCAAATTCCAGAAGTAGCTTCAGCCATGAGATGCATCAGTTTGGGCTCTGTTTGGTTCTTATGAATAATTTTTAGGTTTATGCAATCATGAGCAGGTCATGCTGTATGATGAAGGGGATAACCTCTTGGATACTAAGTTTGTGAAGAAAGATGATCTCATCAGATCTGGTGAAACTGTCACATTTGATTCTCACCTTGTCGATCTTGGTGAGCTATGTCAACGCCATCAACCTACATCTGATGTTATTTCTCAAGTAGAGGGCAATAAAGTTTCAGAAACATCCAGTTCTTTTTACAGCTACAGTTCCCAGAGTAATCAATTTTATTACCTAAATGTTTTCATTCATCTTCTTTTATATGATTGTTGTATCTAATTTCCATAAAATCATCTGGAAGGTTGAGAAACCTATGTATGCGTCTATGTGCATATTGCAGCAACCCAAATAACCACATATCTTTCAATTCTTGAATAGATAAAAGGCCTATGGTTGGAAAGGGCAAAAGACGAGTAGTTAGCTTAAGCCCATCAAAGAAAATGATCAGAGGTTTGTTTAAATATCTCCATCATTCCATAATTCCATTATAATTTAATTTTCTTAAATTTATCCACACATTTTTGCATTTGGCAATATCAAACAATAAAATCTGCATAACTTAGTTGTTGTGTGAGAGGTGGCTGCAGCTAAGATTTGTAACCTTTGATGAATGAATATCAATCTTGCAGTGTACTAGGGTCGGCATATGATTCCATCCACGTCATTTCTCGATTAGTAACTAGACTTTCCATTTATGCTGATTTTCCAGACTTCATGACAAGTGAACTGAACAAGTTAGGTTCCTCACCAAAATGTATGGATATGACACCACTCAGTACAAATGGTGAGTTGCTAGCTTAACCATGCTGATGCAGACATGCACTACACTAGTATTTTCTGGTCCATTTATTCCTTTGGAGTTTTCTTTCAATTCGTTAAGTGCATGAGTAGCTATTGGTGGAGATTATAATGATGAAGATCCTTTACTATGATCACGCAATAGAAGTTAAATTGTATCAGATATATGTTAGGTCTATACAATCATCATGCAATTATAGATTCAATGTTTTAAAACCCCCTTTATGTTTTTCCCTTTTTTTGTATTCTCTTGTTCTTCTGAAAAATATATTCCTTCATATGTTTTATGTTAAAATAAAGAGGAAAAAGAACACTGATTTGATTAACTTATTATGTAATATACTACATTCCAATATGATGATAATGGGTCTATCATACAAATCACAATAACTTGGAAACTTACTGTCTTCATTATCCCTATCTTATATTGTTTCTTAACCTCTTTTTATAACACATATTCACTTGTGTATCAAGGAAAACTGCCAGGCGCTACCTCTGAGTGCACACATACTAAATTAAGCGATTCAAGATACAAAACTGAAAACGCTATACTTAGTCAGGGATATGCTGAACCTCGACGTTCTGGTAAGAGTTCTTTCCATTTGAAATCACAACATTTTAGAAACTCACACTCTTTCCAGGAAGTTTATGCTCACTGATTCTTCTGTTTTTTCTCGATGCTAGTCTATTATTGAGTTCAATTAGAGTCCAGTGCTTGTGAAAAATAATAAGCTTAACATTTGTGACAGCCTTCTGATTTTATATAAATTTTTGTAAGCAGACAAACACTAAAGCTGCTCTGAGATATTGAGAAATTCGCTTTTAATATATTATGATAACCCATAGTGAATTATAACTTTACCACTTGTCCTCTGCCAGTTATCGTTTTGCAACTTCCCTCTTTATCTTGAAATGAAGACTTACCTACAGCTATATTAGATAATTCTCGTTGACCATGATTGTAGTTCATTCAGCTAAGGGCGATGCCCAAAGAAAGAATAATTACTTTGTTGCTTTTTCACAAATCAATAGCTATGCTTTTTCACACTTTCCAGCAGTGCAATTGTGAGGGAAAGAAACATATCCTTTTAACAACCATTAAGTGCCGCTATATAGTTTGCATAAGAGCTTAAGCAACTCTTAAGTCACTGAGATAATGAGGCCAGGACTAACGATTTTATTGTAAATAATGCAAAAATTAAACACGACTCCACATGCTTCCATTCTCTCTAATTATAGTCTGCTTGGAAACCATAACTCATCCATCTGCTTGATGAATCATTCATTCTAGTTTTAGTTTATTTATACAGAAAATATATCCAATATGTCTTCATACTTGATGCTATTTGTCTGGAAATTGGCTTCTCATTTTCTTTTTCTTTTTTGCATACATGAAATAATGAAAACTCTTGTCAGCATCGTATTAGATTTCTAACAAAGAAATTGACATTTTTTGTTCCATTATAGGTCATTTTTAGTAGTTTTTGTTTGTTTGTTTGTTTATTTTATTTGGTTCTAAGATACTACAATTGGTGACTGAAAAATTCCTAGTCTATGACAGTCAGTGACATATTGTCTATTCTGAGACAACCAAGTGAGAGGAAGGTTGTCCCTGTGAATAAGCCTATGGCTCAGAACTGTGCTGAGTCACATTCTTCAGAGTTCCAAGCTGACAACAAGAATTACATAAAAGAATATGCTAAAGAATGCAGTGGAACTACAAGAGAGGGATTAGGAGGAAATATGCCAGAGCATGATGGCATGATTAAGGTTATAAAAACTGAACCTGTAGAAATTGTGATAGATGCTGAAGAGTGTGGAGTTTCTGAAAATGAAAAAGCATCTCAAGCTAGGTCTTCTGGGTTTCATCTCAGGTACACGGTTTGTTGTATGTATCAAGAGTAGTGCTTTTGTTGGCTGCACAAAATGTTTTTCTCTGGTTTCTGCAGCATCTTATCTAGAGACTGCTTTTGTTGGAAACTCAGAACGAAAAATTCATAGACTTTGGAAGAAAATAAAAAGGAACAAGAAACATCATCATGTTCTGAGTGTATGAACAGTTCATGCTTACTAGTTTTAAGGTTTATATAGATTAATTGAACCTGATCTATGCAAGAGTGGTGATTTCGTGTCCAAGATAAGTATTATCTTTCCTAAGCACAAGTTCTGATCTAAAAAATAATTATTAATATACCCATGGAACACTTTTCTGAAGATGCTTCTGATTGTTGCATTCTATTAATATTCTAAAGGCCTGACGGCTTAGAACAGCCAAAAAGATTAGCTCGGATGGTGCAAACTTGCTCCCCTTGACTGTGCAATACCTACCTTGTATTCTAGCAATCGAGTCATACTTCACTAAAGAAATTTCTTTCTTACAGATCACAAATAATGAAGTTTATATCTCCTTCCGATGATGTACAGTCCACCAATCTCAAGTCAAGTTCTTCATCTATGGAGTCTCATGCAGCAGTAACTGCTGCACAGAGTTGTGATGACCAAAAGGAAATTGTATCTGAAACTCTCACCAGATCATACGCAAATAATGAACTGGGAAATCCCCCAATCATATGCTCTTCTGAAAGTGAGTTACTGCTATACATTTCCCTGTCATCCCACTCATTATTACTGATTGTTAATTTCGTTTTAATCTTACAGAAATCATGAATGCTTCACTCGCGAATGGTTTGAACTCCACTGAATTACCTGAGGTGGAATCTGGAAACATCTCGACTTAAATTTTAATTGTGTTGGTGGTTTCACTTGCTACACTGCTACTTAATTAGAATTCGCATCCCCACTAGAAAAGAATCCCGTTTCAAATATTTGAATTTGGTAACTGTACACTAATTTTAGTGAAATTCAGTAGCCTCTCCTATAGGAGTATACTCTCCCTACTTGTGGGTAAATTTTCTGAACTTGGTTTCTGCATGTACCGAATAAGGATGTTAATTCTTGCTAGGTCCAGGAAGACAAGGATGGAAGCAGTTCCAGATTCAACGATGATCTTACATCCCATAATCTCGATTCAGAGGATATGGATGAGTACCCGAGTTTTGATCTTGGAATTTGAGAGGCACGTCGACAGAGTTGTCCTTCCTATAGGCAAGCAGTTCTATCGACCTATCTATCGTTTGCTTGCAGATAATGATTCTCTTTTTCTTGACCGGTAAGCCTTAAAAATCTTATTATCTGCATTGACATAGCTCTTTGAGGCTCTGATGTACTGCAAATGTTCCTCACATTACCATTTGAATCCATAATGCTGTGATAAGAGCAGTTCCATCACAAAGAAGTAGAATTGTTGTTGGAGCTAGTAGAGACTGATAACTTAAGGTGAAACTGAAAGCTTTCCTGTGTTTACAACAGATGAGTACTCAACATGGAAAACTGAATGTGTTATAATCAATCTATATGATTTGCAACTCAATCACTTGGACCCTCAAATACAATATAAACTCATACCTCAGCTTCATTCGAGGTTTTGTCCAACAATATATATAGAACGACAAATTATTTGGACTTGAGATGAAACCTTAAATCAATCAAACGATGAGTAGCCGCATAGTTGTCTTGCCATGAGATATTCCCGTAGGTTGGCGATGTGAGTAGTTGGGTTACGCATATGAAGATACACAATTTCGGATTTTCAAGGGGTTTTACTGGATTTTTATAACATCGCCACCTTTGTCTCTAGTTCAATCTACATTTTTATAAATATACATAGGGTTGAGTATGAGATTATATTGTGACATGTTTCCAATATACTGTCAAATCGAAATTGAAGAATAAGAATCAAATAGGTCTTGTTCATTAATAGCTCAGAAGGTGTCTTCTCAATGTCATAATTGATCTCTATTGGGGAACTAGATTAGGTCATTCATCGAGGTTTAGAAGAGTTTCCAAATAATTATTATTTCTGGCAGTTGAATTCGAAAAAATTGGACGAAAGTGGAAAATTTTGCTTATCTGTCGCAAATATTTAATTTCCTGGCATGCCGTTATGGCTTCAAATTATCTATTCTCTAACGATGCTCCACTCCCTATTTCATAATTAAATATATCAATTTTTATAAGAAATATTATAATAATAAAAATTAATTATGATACAATGCACTCTAATTAGTATTTATAAACAAAAATCTGAATTTTAAAAAATCACAAAATATAATTATGAATAATCAACTTCAATAATGAATATGAAGTAAAAGTGAAAAACTAAAATTATTATATACCTTAATTTGGTGGAGTAAAATTTTAGTTGAACTTCTAAAATTATCCTAAGTTATAATAAATTATTATTTTACAAAAAAAATTAATAAAAATTTTAAAATTTTGAAAATGGAATAGAGAGTGGAACACTATTAGGGAGTCGAGGATCTCAAGCCCACTGTTATTGGGGCTCCATTTTGGAAGACAAGAAGTATCACTGGAAATATTAAGGCAAATCAAGCGATTCATTCCTATTTTTTATGCTGTTTTTTCCTTCCCCACGCAGTAAGGGCTGTAATTTGGTGAAAACTATTTAATCCGTGAAAACTAAAAAATTAGTTATTGTTATATTGTATATTGAACACTGTAACGTAATATATTGATCATTATTTGTATATGATCTTTTATAAAATAAATTTATCACTATTTGAAGAATACAATAATGATCAATTTAATACATAATAATGTACTATATAATACACAACAATGATGGATTCAGAGTTCTTATTTGGACCCAAACCTATGTTACAATCAATAAGTACATTCAAATATCTCACCATAATGTAACAACATTTAGGCTCCGATTAATATAGTTTTTTGTGAAAAAAGTGCACTCCACATTTCTAGAAAAGTAATTCACTCCAAAATAAATTCAAAATTTCATATCTATTCATTCTTTCTCCTCTACTTAACTAAAAAAAAAAAATAAGAGAAGGTCTCTTGTTAGATTCCCTAAATGATTTAACCAAGTTGGAGTTTAGGATTCAGGACGGGCGAATATGGGGTTGAGTTTAAAATGCATGTCGAGTATGAGTTTGGGTTTGATGAAAATAAACTATTTAGATTCGCCTAAATTATTTAAGCAGTCTAACACAAGTTTTTGCCAAAAAAGATATAAACGACTTCTCATTAATTTCACTTTTTCGGGATACAGATAAAACAAAGCCTCAGATGTCTTGATCTTTTTATTCTTTTCCTTATTAAAAGAACTTTTACAATTTTAACTCCCTATCTATAAACCGAGACATGCATTATAAATGAGAAGGTTTCATAATTAATTTCAAGGGATCTACTTACAAACTCTATATTTGTCCAATTACATTATTCCACGAAAATCAAAGTCTACATTCCATATTTCCCTATTCTAGAAATGCAAGCAAAAAATAAACAAAAGTAGAGAGATGGGAAAAAGAAGAATAAAATGGAATGTCCAAGCCTAGAAACATGGCTAGTCCCTCTCTATCTCATGTTCTTCTTCTTACCATCATCAAAAGCATTCAACCTCACTACCCTCCCCTTCCGACAATCATATTCTCCTCTTTTCAGCGACTTTAATATTAACCGATCCGCCGACGACACCGCCGTCAGCCTACTCCTCAACCGCCTCTCCGGTAATAAATCATATCTCCCATGCAAATTTCATAATTAATTAATATTTATCAATATCATACACATATATCGTTTCGAATTAAATTTGTTGTGATATGGTCAGGCTCAGGCATCATTTCTTCTGATTATTACAACTATGGTTTCTTCAGCGCCAGCATCAAGATGCCCTCTAAATATACCGCTGGCATCGTCGTTGCATTCTACGTAAGGATTTACACACACACAAATAGAGAGCGGATCATATAGGAAAAAAAAAATAGTATATAGGCAATAAGAATGAATCTAAATCATAAGATCAATAAAGTCTTTTGTTGAGATCTTTTTCTTCATTTTCAGTTTTTTATGCATATTTGTTCTGTAAATGATGCTTATTAAAGTAACACTTACAAAATAAACAAGCATCAAAATTAAAAAGTAAAATATCAGATCTTATGTGATCATATAGCTCAAATTTGTATTTGTTTATGGGAGAGTTATTTCTATAGGATCTGAACCCGTGTGTGTGATGTGTGTTTTGATTAAATGAAAGTGAATCAAGATTCAATTAAATTATATGGAATTATGCTGGTGCAGGCATCAAATGTGGATACATTTGAAAAGAATCACGATGAATTAGACATAGAGTTTTTAGGAAATGTTGAGGGGCATCCATGGCGGTTCCAGACGAATGTGTATGGAAACGGCAGCGTTTCGCGTGGGAGGGAGGAGAGATATCGGTTGTGGTTCGACCCGAGCAAGGATTCGCATCACTATAGCATTCTGTGGACCCCAAAACAAATCATGTAATTTCATCTAACCTTCGTTATTTTCGAGTTCTATGTTGATAATTTCATTTTTTGGGTTTTTGGTTGACTGTTGAATGAACTACTTTGTAGGTCTTGGATCTATGTTGGTAATTTTATCTTTCGGGTTTTGTGTTGACAATTGAGTTAACTACTTTTTATTTCGGGTTTTGGGTTGACAGTTGAATTAACTACTTTTTAGATCTTGGATCGAGAATATCCATTTCATTCATTTATTTAATTTGCTTTATCACTAATGAACAAATATGGGGAAAGGTTCTGAACAAGATTCTCCATAGTTAATATAAAAAGCATGTAATAAAATGACAGACATAAACTCTAGGTCATGTCTCAGTGAGCGATTTAAATTTCTAATCCTAGAAAGCAAATTCGAACTTAAGGAAAAAAATTGTTAGGACTTCTAATTTTACTTAAACACAAATCGTGTCGAGACTAGGAAAAGAAATTGCTAGATAATAGTTTACTATTAACTTATATGTAATTAGTGTCCCATATTTTATACATCCTACTATCCTAGTCCAATAGGGTTTAGTTCATTTTCCTCACAAAAAAGGGTTAGTTCATTACTTTAAAATAAAAGTAAGTGTGTGTATACACAAACTGAAATAATTGATTGATTAGAGTATTTTCTTAAGTTAATAAGAAGAGCTTATGTATTAAAAAAATTTAGAAGTGAACTTAATATAATCTTCACTGCGTGTTTAAGAATAAAGAAAATAACTAGGAAAAGAAATTATAAATGTTTTGTATCCAAAACATATTCATTGTTTATACATTCTATTAAATGA
>AYJT01025349.1:0-10125 GCA_001278415.1 Ocimum tenuiflorum | reverse complement strand
AAAAAAAGGCTTCCCCAAGAGACATGGTTCGAAAGGTTCCATCCCACGCGTTAATAATCCAAACAATATAATACAGTGTGTAATACCATTATATAACAGAAGATTCGGACCACTGAAGCCTAGAAGATTGTCATAGAAGGAAATAGAAACATAAAACTACTGGAACGAAGAAACAAGGAAACATGGGATGGAAAGTCATCAATTTTAATTCTTCTACTTTATTAGTGCAAATACATACCTAAAAAAATGATAGGATTCTAATTTACAAAAACTATGCCAATTTAAATAAGAAAAGGGAAAATTTATGTATTCTTGAATTTTAAAAAAATTGGTAATGTCATGTTTTTGCACTTTGGATCCTCTATTACAAAATAATGTTACATATTGTGTTATACAAAATTTTTTGACACGTCTATTAATTAAGAGAGATCAGTTATGATAGAATTTTTATTATTAAGATTGAGGTTGATTTTCATGGATTATTACACACATCAATAATCCAAAATATAACACCATTATGTAACAGGTGATCTGGATCTTGTTTTTGAAATGAAAAACACGACATTGATGTACTTTCGGCAAGCATTTTATCTATAGATATATAATTAAATTTTTGAGCTAAATATCAAATGGCATTTTAATTTTAGGGAATACAAAATGATATTGGGAAGGGAATCTCAATCAAGTTTCTGATAGTATATATATGTGGGTAAATGTGACCATATGGCGTAGTTGGTGATTTGTAGTCAACTCTAATCGAGATACTAGGTTATGATTAGTGGGCAAGCATTTCAAATTAAAAAATAAATAAATATTAGTGGTGCTGCAATAACGAGTAAGGATTATAGTAGGTGGGGATAAGTGAAAATGATGCACACCTTTCATAATTATAACCATTAATTAGACAAACTGGATTTCCTCAATCCTTATCGTTTCTATTACCAACATTTCTGGTTACAGACCATTAACCAATTCCAACTTTTCAAGGTTTTAAACTTCTATTGGTCCGTCCCATGCCTAAGTCCTAACTTTTAAGTTTTAATTAATTAGAGATAAAGACGAATTTAACATGTAAAGGGAAACTTGCTTGACGTAAAACTCGATTTCCATCAATCTTAAATTACGATTATTAAATATGTCAATTCATATAAAGGCTGAAAAATTGGGATGTAAGATCTATATTACGCTAAATTTAGGGACCGATGAATGTTATTGTTATCTAAACGGATTCTTTTTCGTTTAGAAAAACTTTGTATCTACAGACTGCCAACTTTGAAGTTTGTCTTCATCTTCCGTGACAAAAATTTATGTTAGACCGCCTAAACAATTTAACCATATCTAAATAATTCATTTGCATCAACCGAAACCTATGTTATTTGTACGAGACCTGTGGAACAGGTCACAGTAAGAGGAAAATAAGAAAGGAAAATACAACGGAAAAGAAACAGAAGAAACCGCAGAATCGAGTCGAGGTAATCTTTGCCTGCAATTACGAATTATGCACCGGTAGTGCTCTCGGATCTAGCGAATCGTCCCAAAGGTGAAACGATTCTCGTCCTTCAAGTAGCAGTTGCACCACGCGTGCGAAACGTCCATGCAAGCGCACCACACATCGTAATGTCTCAGACACACACCCACCACGTGCCACGTTGTGGAGGCACAACCTACCACACATCTAGATGCCTATTGGCGTTCCATGCAAGATTTGTAGGATCGGAATTCTACGCAGGATCGTTTTGGTGGGGTACGATCGGATCCGTAGGATCGTAAGATTCTACCAAAATATATTTTAAATACACCAAAACCCTCTAAAATATATATTCAAGTAATCGTTTACATCTATTTACTATTAATAACTTGTTTATGTAGCCTATAATAATATTCTAAACGGATAGACTATCTGCACAAATGATATATATTGCTCACATACATAAACAAAATATGTAGTTTCAAGTTTCAAAATCATTCAAAAGTTTCGACATATTCACAGTCAAATAAAAGTTATACATGTTCACAAATCACAACCAAATAAAAGCAATTCATGTTCAACATGTTAACAACAAAATAAAATCAACTGCGATCATCATCATCACCTCATTCACTGTCAAAACTATCATCTTGATTTTTAGCTTGGTTAGAAACTTGAGGATTTGCATCATTACTTAGAATGTCATCTTGAATCTCGTCAATTGATCAAATTCTTTGTTTTCTTTTTCCACGAGATCTACTAGTTTCTTCTGCACCTAAGCAAAATAAATTAAAGTATAATTGAATAAACATAAAATATCAATTCAAGTCATATAATTAATATAAATGAGATGAAAAAACTCACATGTGTTCCTAATGTGTGATGCAATGAAATCTATCTCATCAATGTCTTCTTCGTCCGAAGTGTCACGTTCGGGGTTTTCATCAAGAATTCTCAATCAAGTATTATCTCTTGGAAGAACATGATCCTCTTTTTCCGTTATCCATTCATCATCAGAAGGTATTTCTTCGAGTGAATTCTCAATTTTTTGCATTTTTTGGCTGTGCCTCCTCTTTTCCCTCTCTTGTAGTTTCAAATTGTACATTGCAAAAACTAAATCGTTCATTCCTTTTGAGCTAAGCAATTTTGTCTCTTTGAATGCACTTGTTTGGAATAGAAGTTTAAAAAATTATATAATATAAATCGAGTTCATAAAAGAAGTAAACTTGAAAGTACGTACAAATTCGAAGGTACTGCAAATACGTTCACATCCTGAAGAACTACAAGTTAGACGGAGAATTCTGATATCAAATTTATGCAATTCTGGGCATTCATCTCCGAAAGAATCCCATCAATCAGCTACAATTACAACAAAAGAAAATATGTTATCTTCATATCAATAGAAAACAATAAGAATAAATTACCATAAACAACCTGAAGATTTCTTGCTCCTTGTCATTATAGCATTATCAATGCCAAATAATTCTCTTGCATGCTTGAAAGTATCCAATTGCAAGTCAATTTTCTTACATTCACTTCTATCAACAACCATCTTTGACATGCACTCATAAAGTCTACGTTCACATTCACATGATATTGATACTTTGGACTACAATGAAATTGAGGATTCAAATAATAGCCCGCAACATGCAAAGGTTGACATATCATCTCTTCCCATCTTTTCTCAATAATACTAAAACAGGTTCGTATCTGTAAAACAATAAGTAAACAATATTAAAAAAAAATAGACAATAACTAAAAAATTAACAAATTTTTACCTTTTCTTTATATTTCTCAAGTTCATTTTAATTTTTTCTTTGGCACATTCAATTGACTTTTATAGAAAGCCTATAGCAGGTTTATCGTTAGAATCAACTATTTTGAGGACTTTTACAAACGGTGTTTCAATCTTCAAACATAAGTCAACATTGGGCCAAAATTTTGAGAATAAAAAATGATGCTACATATGTCTATCCCTTTTTATTTCTTGGAATGTACACTATTTCTTCATTTTTCAAATGAGAAAAAGCATGACAACTCACCCCTTAATTCATTAAGACGACCTAAAGTTAAATATGCTGTAGCAAAAATCGAGTAATGCCAGACCTGAGCAATTCTTTTTCTTTTGTAAACTCTTTCATCGAATTAACAACGGTACCCCAAGAGTAGATATAAGAAACTACTAACTTGCCCTTAGATATTGTATCTTTCTGCACTGTATCAAGTTTCTCAAAGTCTTCAAACAAAAAATCTTTATAGTGGGCAGCACAAGGAGTCCAAAACAAGTTTTTCTTTCTTTCCATGAGAAACTTTTCGGCTGCTTAGTAATTGGCAGCGCTCTCAGTTACAACTTGCACAACATTCTACTCTCCGACATTTTCTACAACCTCATCCAACATTTCAAAAACATTTTCGACAGTTTTAGAAATATATGTGGTCTCCTTAGAACACAAAAATATAGTTCCTGATGGACTGTTTACAAGAAAATTACATAACGTTCTCTTTCTCTGATCAGACCACCCATCTGACATAATTGTGCATCCAGTTTTTTTTTTTTCCATTGAGCCTTGTATTTATTAATGACATTTAGGGTTTCTTCTACCTCTTTCTTTAAAAAAGTAACTCAAACTTCATGGTAAAAAGATGGTTTCAGACCCCGTCCAAATTCTCCTATTTTTGCAATCATACTAGAAAAGTACGGATTATTCACTGCATTAAACGGAATAGCACTAGTATAAAATCATCGAGATATAGATCGACAAACTTCATCCCATTCTCCTTTTTTAAACCTCTCATTAAGAGTTACTTGTTTTTCCTTAAATTCTCCCTTTTCCTTAACAACAAAATCATCCATTGCACCTCTATAACACTCTTCACTTTCATCTTCATCATCAATTAAGTGATATTTCTTTTTATTTGTTTTCTGAGATCCAGTAGAGTTACTATTAAGTAAATCAAACATCTCAATTCTAAGATCTTCTGGTACTTGAGGACAAGGTTTAATATTCAAATGTGTGCATGTTAAATGATGTTTCAACCTAAAAATCCCTTCTGATATAATGTCAGCATGGTCTAATCGAAACCAAAGAACAAAACTAACTTTTTTAGCTACTTTTTTCTCATTTTCTATGCCGGATGTGAAGAACCAGAATAAGACATTTTTTATAATTGAAACCAAAGAACAAAACTAAACAAACAACTAACAACAACTAAACTATACAAACATACAACAATAAAAGCAAGAGATAATATGCATTACACATAAACAACATGAATACAAGTATATAACATTCAAAAACTAAGCAAATGACCTAGGCAGAAATAACTTTAATTTTTAATCCACCTACCCGGAATTCAAGAATAAATCAACGCCAGCTCAATCCATAACCACAATTGCAATAAAATCCAAAATAATCAAATTGAATTATGAATCAATGAATAGTTAAGTTCTTGAGAAAAAATCACTTACCTTGTAGAGGATGCCCGAAGACGGTAGTGAGTGGCGAGAAAGAGGCGAGTAGCAATCCAGAGCGGCGGCCGGCGAGAACGACAACGACGAGATGCGAGAACGCCGACGATGAGGCAACGGTAAGGGGCGCGATGGTTGAGGGTGAGAGTCAGAGAGTTGGGGCGTCTGACTTAAGACTTGAGAGAGTTGAGGGTTTAGATAATTAGATGGGAATTTTGTGTGTGAAATGGAATATTTTCAGTTAGGTTGGTACTTGGGCCTCCAAAAGATTAAAATCATGTGGGAAATATAAGTGGGCCTTATCTGAAAACAAAAAATATCCCAAAATCTGGCCCATTTCACTAAAAATGTATGGGATCACGTAGGATCGTGCGATCCTACACGATCCCACATGATTCTAGTGATCCCAGACTGATTCTACCACAAAATTCGATCCCATACGATCAGGTATCCATTTCCCTTAGTGGGATCGTAGGATCCCACGATCTTACAATCCCGGATCACGATCTTCACAACACTGGTTCCACGTGTCGTCCATTAGCTGAGTCTGAAAAGCCCAACTCTGAGGCCCAACTCCAAATGGTCTGTGGCCTAAAAAGTATAATACTTGGGCCCAGCCAAAGACCACCCAAAGACCAATTGCCAAGATCCAAGGTCAAGGCCACGCGGGCGCTTGACGCTCGACCTCAGTCGAGGCCGAAGGCCGAGGCGAGGCGGGTAAGTGGCGAGGGTGCACGCATGTGAGCATCAACACATTATTACCATGGATGCACTTGTTATTTCCATAACGGGATTAACCTCATTATTAATCCTTCTAAATTAGATTAATTAACCAATGTGGGACAATTAAACACATTAAATGTGTTCCTACATATCTTCCACCACCATTAAACTACACCAAGTGTCTAACTTTGAACCACTATTTCTCGCTCACCGGAATTCAGATTTGAGAAAATAAATATACCACGTTGATCTAGTCGGAATGTAGATTGACGCCACACTATTTAATTTCATTGAAATTAAATATATTGGCCCTTGGAATTTTCTACATAATCCTTCGGGGTCACGAATTCGAACAATCCCCCACATGAGTGGAAATAGCCAATGCAGAATGCAATACGAAGCTCAACTCAGCTTTCAAGAAATGTTATTGCTGAAGGACATGTAGCTTGTTGCATTGAAACTTCTATTTCCAACGTTATCGGATACACCGGCGGCTTAGTGGATGCGATGTCTTGAATTAACCCTCCAAACGTGTATCGAGACAACAACATTGGAAAAATAACATCTCATCTCTATCATTTCTCACGTTCGTCTCCATTACTACCTCTGGAGAACTCCTTTGGATTCATAAGTGTTCATTTAAAATGACCTCACTCTTACTGACATAGGTTACTCCTAAGCACGAGTATCATGTCATACTCCACCTTACAAGGTTCATAGGAATCATTAGAAGTCATAAGACTTACCATCTACCACATGTAGGTCTCAACACTTCATGCTCTACAGAGAGGGGAAGAAGATCGTGTCTTCTCTCGTGTTGACAACTCAAAATCATATAGTTTCATTTTCCCATTGAACCATCTATGTGGGATCTCCACTCATCATGGTTGGATGCCTACTATAATTATTCTTAGATTGTGGATTTTAACTACATACCATCTAGCAATTTTTGCTCATTTGATCTCGATTTAATCCTTTAGTTAGTGGATCCGTGAGGTTGTCTATTTGTAATGCCTTGGGCCCAAGGAGTGGGAGCTCGTAGCGATACGACAATATAGTAGATCCGCTAACAACTACTTGGCCCGTCCTCGCGTTGCCAAAATAGTTAACCCAAGTTGTTAGAGAGTCCATGAAGCCTACCTCATAAACCATAGAAAATTCTCGTACCCAACCAATGTAGGATATTACACCCAACCAATGTAGGATATTACATACTTTCCTCGTTTGAGACACAACGTCTTCGTTGTGCTAACATTAAAGCAGGTCCACCCCAGGGCCCGACAGAGCTCTCTCGGGGTCAGCTCTGATATCATTTGTAAAGCCTCAGGCCCACAGGGTGAGAGCCCGTAGGGATACGACGACATAATGGGCTCGCTAACAACTATTTGGCCCGTCCCTGCATTACCTAAATGGTTAACCCGAGTTGTTAGAGAGTCCATTAAGCCCATCTTATAAACCATAGAAAATTCTTGTATCCAACCAATGTGGGATATTATACCATTGATATCACATAGTAAGTAGAAATAACCCCATCTAAGACCAATTGTCGAACAGGGTTATGTCGATGACGGATATGCCTTGACTTCCTGTTGTACATGTTGCTTTGTGCTCGGTCAATGGCAGCTTAGCTGTCACATAAATCATCACTGGTTTGCATAGGCTTTTTCCAACATGGAATATCCTCTAGAAAATTACGAAGCCACTCAGCTTCTTTGCCGGCTTGATCTAAAGCGATAAACTCCAATTCCATGGTAGATCGGGTTATACCCGTTTGCTTAGTCGACTTCCACGACACAACAGCCCCTCCTATAGTGAACACGTAACCACTCATGGAATATGAGTCACTAGAATCTAATATCCAATTCGCATCAATGTACCCTTCAAGTGCAGATGGATATCTGTTACAGCATAGCCCTAAGTTAAGAGTGTACTTCAGGTATCTCAGAAACCTAACTAGAGCTTTACAATGCTTGTCATTCGGATTACTCGTGAACCTACTTAACATGTTCATCGCACATGCAAGGTCCGGTCGAATGCAGTTCGTCGGATACATCAAACTGCCTATGAACTTTGCATAATCTTCGAGCGACAGAGTCATCCTTGTTCTTACTCAAGTGAATATCAAACTCCAACGGCGTCTTCGCCAGAGAATGGTCCGAAGCATTAAACATTTTTAGCACATTCTCAAAATAATGAGATTATAAAAGCAATGCCATCTGGTCTTCTGATGATCTTCATCTTAAGGCTCAAGTCAGTAAGACCCATATTTTTCATGTAAAAATTTCTTTTCGGCATGCCTTTTGTGTCAGAGATAATTTGCCAATTACTCCCCATAATCAACATAAAGACAGACTATAACGAATCTTTTAGAATTATCCTTATAGTATACACATTTGTCGTACTTGTTGTACTTGAATCCATTTGACAACATTACTTCGTCAAATTTCAAGTCCCACTGCTTCGGTGCTTGCTTAAGGCCATATAAGGACTTAACCAGCTTGCAGACTCTGTTCTCTTGGCCTGCATCATCAAACCCTTCAAGTTGTTCCATATAGATTTCTTCTTCTAAATTACCATTCAAGAACGCAATTTTAACATCCATTTGGTGAATCTCAAGATTGTGCAAAACAACAATCACGAGAAGCTCTCTAACGGAAGTAATCCTCGTCACATGTAAGTACGTATCAAAGAATTTCTCTCCCACTTTCTGCCTAAAATCTTTAACAACCAAACGAGTTTTGTACTTGTCATTGGTTCCATCGGTCTTATATTTCCTTTTAATGATCCATTGATATCCTAAAGGCTTACACCCTTTCAGAAGATCAACTAAAAACCACGTTCCATTTTGTAAAATAGAAACTATTTCACTTTTTATAGCTTCTAGCCAAAGCGCCCTATCGGGCCTCCAAAGAGCTTGTTTTATAGTCATCGGTTCGTATATAACAAGAAAATGACAAAACTTAGACCAAAGGACTTCACAACCTTTATCCTTTGACTACGTCTTGGTTCTTTACCATCAAGGTTAGAACTAGTACTCTCATCTCGAGTTCTCTTATTAGACAGTCGAGCTTTATCTTCCTTGCTTTTACAAGGATAGATGTTCTCAAAGAATATCGCATTCCTTGAGTCTATCGTTGACCCTTCATGTATATCAGGAATTCCCAATTTGTGAACTAGGAAACGATAAGCACTACTATTAAGTGCATATCTAATAAAGATGCAATTAACCATTTTAGGTCCAATTGCAACTTGTTCAGGAAGAGGCACTTCAACTTTAGCCAAATATCCCCACACTTTGGGGTATTCGTAGGAAGGCCTATGCCATTCCCACAACTTGTAAAGTGTAACTTTCTCACCCTTTTGTGGAATCTTGTTCAGGACATAGTTCGTTATTAGAACAACTTCTCCCAAATGTTCTGCGGTAATCCCGAACTGATAAAAAAAGCATTCATCATCTCCTTTAGTGTTCGATTCTTTCATGCCACAATACCATTGGATTGAGGTAAATAAAGTGTCGTCGTTTGATGAATTATGCTTTAAGAAGCACATATGTCTTCAAGTGGAGCAACATAGTCTCATCCTCTATCACTTTGAACAATTTTGATTCTACTACTTAGTTGATTTTCATCCTCATTTTAAAGTTCTTAAAAGCTTCTATAGTATCATATTTACTTCTCAAAAGATAAATATAGTTATATCTTGTGCAATCATCGACGAAAGTAATAAAATGCTTCTTACCACCTCTAGTTTACACATACTTTAAATCAAATACATCGGTTTGAATTAGTTCTAGAGGTTTAGTACTCCTTTCGATCGAACGAAAAGGTAACTTAGCCATTTTTTGCTTCAACACAAATTTAACATTTATCTTTTGTGTTTATCTCATTTGTTGTTATCAAGTTTAGATCTACTAAACGTTTTATAGCATTCACATTCACATGTCTCAATGATATATGACATAAACTAGAGCACTCAACAAAATAAGAAGAAGTAAATGCATTATTCTTATTCTCAACTTTGTTTGCGTCTAGGTGATGCACGACCATCACATTCATTTGGAAAAGCCCATTTGCGAGATAGTCTCGACCAAGGAACTTCCCAAACTTACTAATTACAATTTTTTCAAACTCAAACACTAACTAAGACCCATGGTTTACAAGTAAAAAGTTAGAAGTAAGATTCTTTCAGATGTTAGGGACATACAACACATCCTTCAGCGTCAGTTCCTTGCCACTTATGAGATTTTAACACCACGTTGCCGACATCAGCCACATCGAAGGAAGCTTGATTCTCCATGTGAAGCTTTCTCCTAGGCCCGGCTATCAACCTGTGCAACTGGATTAGTTGCACAGGGCCTCATATTTTAATGGGCCCCCAAAATTTTTAATGCACCAGCCCATATATAAAAATAAACTAAGTTTCATTTTCTCAGCAATACAAATTAGCTTTGGGCAGAATTTCACAA
>AYJT01025344.1:0-10503 GCA_001278415.1 Ocimum tenuiflorum | reverse complement strand
AAGCCTAAATATCGTGGTGAATTATGAATTTAGATTTTGTTATGGATTTGATTTTGAGAGGCTGGAAATGTAGGTTCTTTTTTCAATCTATAAATGTGGGTTTGTTAAGTTCTCATGTTTACAACATTCAAGTTGCAATCATTATTATAAACATGGAGGAAATATAAATCACAATTTTGTGAAAGGATGGTTTTTCTACTCTTGTTATAATTATGTTGAAGAAAACAAAAACATTTGTGTTTAAAATGTTTAAAATTCGGACCTGTTTGACTGAATTTTAAATGATCTAAAAATAAATCAATCGTGATGACAGATGACTATATATTTTAATTCTTGAACAACTCAGGAAAAAAATTCTTGAAATTCTTATGACCAAAATTAAATGTTAATGATCATATATTTAATCAAAAGTTCATATTTGTGATTCTTCCGATTCTCCCATACACCTGACACGATATAATATTTTATCGAACACCAACTTAAAAGATTAATTTTTTTAACTCACTGAAATGTGATTCTAAGAATATGAATGTATTACAATGATGCTAGAATTTTAATAAATGATAATATTTTGGTGGAGTGATCATGAAAACACACTAATAATAATATTAATCATTACTTTGGATCCTCTGTTACACAATGGTATTACACATTGTGTTATATTGTTTGAATTATTAACAAATGTATCAATCAAGTGACATTAATTATATTGGAATCTTTCTTTATTGGGGACATGATTTATTTCTATTAATTTATACACTTTCAAAAAATAAAACAATATATAATACCGTTATGAAACAGGGGATCTAGACGGTATTAGCCACGGCCACGGGGGCATGTTTACTGTTGCGGAAGAATGAAGTTCACAACTTCGACAGCTTCGTTTTTCCAAGTTCAATTCTTTTAATCTCAATTAAATCAAGTTCTTTACGCTATATCTCATTTGCTTCTTTTTGTATTTCGAAACTTTATGAAATTCTTGATCGAAAAAGAAGCACTTCTTCATAGTTGGATCAACGTAGGACCCTACATCGATCCTCTTAATCAAAAACTATTGAAAAAAAACACGAGAAAATTCCAGAATGGAAATATAAAGTCCAAGAAATGTTTTGAAGTGCTAGTCGGAGGCAATACGCACAATTTGCTTGCCAACGTTGCGACCGGAAAAGAGGCCTATCAGAGCGGCCGGCGCGCTTTCGAGTCCGTCGACAGTGTCTTCCACATACCTAATCTTGCCTTCTCTTAGAAGTGGCAAAACTAAATCCAAGAGCTTTGGATATAGATGGCGGTAATAATACACCAGAAATCCCTGCATTCTGATCTGTTTGGCCACAATATTGAACAAGTTTCGCACACCTTCTCCTTCGTCTAAGTTGTATTGAGAGATCATCCCACACACAGCAATGCGACCGTTGAACTTCATGTTCAGCAGCACTGCGTCCAGCATCGCTCCTCCCACGTTCTCAAAGTATATGTCGATCCCTTCGGGGAAGTACCTACGCCCCAAAACTCGTCATTATTACGTATTGTATAACACATTATAACATGCTGAATAGATCTTTGTTGCGTTTTCTTGAATAATGATAAGTTTATTGCACAATAGTACATTGTACCAACAATGATCAGTGTATTACATAATATGAAAATAATATTCAAAATGAAGAACAATAATGATCAGTTTCTAGTTCTCACGAATTAAATAATTCTCATCCGAATGCCCCTATATACATACTCCCTTATACATTGTTTGGTTGGTGATTTGGGAACGATTCTCCAATATTTGGGAATCGACCAAACGCTCTTAACTTGGTGGGTTTCATTCAAAACTCATAGTCAATCCATCTACTATCAAATTCATACTCATAGTGATTCCCCACAATTTAACCAAACGTCGTCTTAGTTAATTAACTAACAACATGGATGGACCGGAGTAGAGGTTTGGGGGGCTTCAACCCCCAAGATGTGGGGATGTTGAATTTTTATATATTAGTAATCTGATCATTTTTAGAATTAGAGAAAACAAAGAAGACGGTAAGAGCGGGTGGCAAAGATGAAAGAAGAAAAGAAAATCTTTTAAAGGGAGTTATTTAACAATTGATTTGGAAAAGATGATAGTGCTATCAAATTTGTGTCTCGTAAAAAGTTCAAAATATCTGGGTCATTAACAAGGTCATGAAGTGTTTTTGTACAAGGGGTGAAGGTTAACAAAATTAATTACCTTTTCAAAGCTGCATCCAAATCGGGCTCATCTTTGTAGTTGAATGCATCATCAAAGCCAAATGTGTTCTTCAACAGGTCCACTTTCTGTTTGGTTCCTGCAGCTCCGACGACGTAGCAGCCGGCGAGCTTCGCAAACTGTCCGACAAGCTGACCCACGGCTCCAGACGCCGCCGACACGAACACTGTCTCTCCTTCTTTTGGAGCCGACAGCTCGTAGAACCCAGCGTAAGCAGTGAGTGCAGGCACGCCTATATTAACAGATATGTATTCTAATGAGAACTATTTAACGCGTAACTGCTAGAAATTAATCATTTATTGGATAACACAAAAATGGTCAACGAGGAGTTCGTAGTTCTTTCATCGAGGCAGCAAAACAATATAACAACATATATTTACCAAGAATTCCGACATGATAGGAGAGAGGCACATCTGTGTGGTGGATTTTACGAATGAAGTCTAAGGCTGTGGACTGTAAAAGAGTGTATTCTTCCCATCCAATTATCCCACAGACCAAGTCACCTTTCTTGAAATTGGGATGAGAAGAATCCACCACTTTGGCCACTCCATCCCCAACTATGGTCTGCACAAAACATCATCATTCTTCAAACTATACCATCTAATTTGCGGCTCGATTCCCTGTTACACAATGGTATTACACATTGTGCGATTTACTGTTACACAATGGTGTTACACTACTTAGATTGTTAACAAGTGTACAAATTTATGGAGATAAATCACGTCTCCAATAAAGAAAGATTCTTCCATAATTAATCTCCCTTGATTTATACACTTGTCAACAATCCAAACAATGTAACGGATGTAATATGATTGCTTGAGAGGGATCCAGAGTGTTTAATTTGCCCCATCCAAACAGAGATTATAATCATTCTCAATCTCATCCTCAAATTATAAATGATTACATTTACTAATGGATTTTATAACCTGTAAAATGCTACTCGATCCCTTATTCAAGGTGTATGTAATTGATTAGATAGATTAATTGTTTTATATTCATTACTCCAGAAAATGAACTATAATTGTTTTATGTCAGCCTAATTAGTTAAAATTTTGAACTATAATTGTAAACCTATAAACTTTTGTATTTTAAAATAAATATTGACCTGTTTCATCTTAATTTATTTAGAGTGGAAATAACTTTAGTTTGACGTATTATTCAGATAATTTTGAACAGAAAAAGAGAGAAAATTATGGTTAGTTAAGAAATGAGTTAATTTTGATCGCAAAATAATACACAACTTAGATGTTCTTCTTTAGCATTAGAAGGTAGAATTTTAGGATATGTCTGACAAATTAGATGTTCTAAATACAATTTTTTTCCATTATCTGATTATCATTTGCCGAACTAGAGCCGAACCCAATTATATAACTTAAAGCATTAATTTAAAAAAGAACTTAAATTTTGTTTGCTCTCAAGTTTTAGTCAAATAATTTGATAAGTTCTCATAAATTGTGAAAAATACATACATAATTATATAATATTGATGTAGTTTCCCCTAATTACAGC
The DNA here is from genome assembly GCA_001278415.1 of Ocimum tenuiflorum. Classification (NCBI taxonomy): domain Eukaryota; kingdom Viridiplantae; phylum Streptophyta; class Magnoliopsida; order Lamiales; family Lamiaceae; genus Ocimum; species Ocimum tenuiflorum. Next base: position 6,758 of record AYJT01025344.1, on the reverse strand, counting down.
GACTAACATGTATAGATTACTTATATGTTTTAAGAGTGTAATGATATTTCACGAACTCTTCTAACTTCTAGGAGTTGCGACTTGCGAGCAGTTTTGTAGGCGAAAAGAATTGGGAAATATTAGATTATACTTCAAACTGAGTAAAATTTTTTAGATAAATGTCCAACCTACCGGAAAGACGACTTTATTTTCCGGCATCAAAATACTGGGCCAATGTGCCGTGGCTTAAAATAAAGTGTTTATACTTAGCATTTTCTAGTGCCGTAAAATTAAAGTAGCACTATATTTGAATAATTTCTGACGGTGTGAAATGAAGGAAGACTGACCGCGCCAGGGGTAAAAACGGGAACATAGTTGTGGCGGAGTACGGTCATGCAGCTGCGCATGTAAGGATCGCAGGACAAGTAGAGATTCTTCACCAAAACGGCGTCGTTGCATTCTTCAGGCACCTTGAGTTTGATGGTGGAGGTTTTGAGAATCATATCTGATTCCTTTGGAAATCCATTTATGTAATCTTTGAATATTATCTGTTTGTTGCTCACTTCCTCTCCCATTTTCTCTCTGTTTGTCTGTGCGACAATTCATTGCCTTTTATAGACCACCCGAAACTTCTGTTAGACCGCCTATATACCCTCCTGCCCTGGATTCTAAATACAAACTCATATTCATCATGGATCCTAAATTACAACTCGTCTAAATGATTTAGTCGGCCTAACAGAAGACATTTTCTTTTTCAAATGGGAAAATGACTTATACCTTTTCTTTAAAAAAAAATGAATTCGGTCGAACTTAACCAACTCTCGTGCTAATATGCAAGGATGAACATGACGTTTCACCTTAAGAGAGGATTTATGGCAAGATTCTGCTAGAAAATGGCGACCAAATCAAACTCAAACTGTGCAGAAATTGTTATTAATCTATCGATGATAATCTACTTGCAGAAGTTTGTATTGGATATATAAAATCTAACGATATATCAAAGGAAAAATTAATGTCAATGTAATTAAAGTAACTAATTTTTGAACCATCATAACTCGTTCGTTTTGAATCTAATTATGAGAGTAATGTATCAAAAATTTATATTTAGTTTAACATGCATTATTTTTTACTGTAGAAATGGTTGATATCTTAAATGAAAGATTACATGGATAACTTCAATTTAATATATTATATATGTAAACTGAGTCACGACAGAGGAGTTATAATTGTTAGAAATTTGAAGTAGTTTTTTTATAATATTGTGACGAAATTTGCTATTTTATTATTTTAGAGTTAATAACATGGAGGATTTGTTTAATTAATTAATCGGTCCAAATGTCCCTAATCTATTTGGTAAATTGGTATATCCATCGATTTTCTTTGACATGTAACGGGTGTGGGTAATTGAGTGCAACACCATATGTTATTTATTTATTAATTAATTATTATTATTTTATTTTATTTATTTTGAGATGAACACGATATGTTATTTTTTCATAGAGTAGATAATCCGTCTTGCTCAACCATACGGGCCATGTTTCACATTTTTTCAGAACATAAATACAATATTAAATAAACTCATACAGATGTTCCCACATACACTCGAATTTTTTATCTTTAAAATCATAGAAAATGTGTTTATCACTGCACCCGAGATGATAGACAATATGTTTCACATTTGGTGCCTATTTTTAATCTTTCTCACGTCTCTATAATTTTACGAATCTTCTTTTTTCTTTGACGGGAAAATTAGCCCCACCTAGTTTCCAAAATTTTGGAAAGTTACGGATATTAAAACTATAAATCATAAATCTTGTGCGATTAATAGACCACTGACCAGGGCCAGTTAAATGTTGTTATCTAGCAAACCGAAGTTGATGAAAGTAATACAGATTTGAAATGCATAGGCTTTTGACAGATTTATGAATTATATATTCAGATCTAAATACTATTTGAATTTGTAGATATTGGGTGAGTCTGAATTTGTTCATATTTAATTGGAATCATCATCTCATCGAAGGCGGCAAAATTATGTTCAAAGAAAATTTCAGTGAATGCATGACTACGAATCAAGTATCGAGTTATTATTCAATCCTAGTACTTTATAAAGTAAAAAAGTTATATATTATAAATAATTATATCTTATTCTATGATTTGGTAGTGTTTGTATTTGAATACATACTACATGGTGGCGTCAAGTATTTCAGATTAATTTCCAAGTTGTCTCCGAGCGCTACTATTTTAATTTTCTGAAAGATTAACCATGTTTTAGAAAAAAAAAAAAAAGTTGGTCTACATTTGGATTAACCACCTCGTCTAACACAATGCCTTCAAAACATGAATCATCATAATTGTTAAAGTTGTCTTACATCGACTGGAGATTGAGGTTTGTGTTAGTTATAAAGATAAGGGTATCCCCCACCCTTACAAGCCGGTTTTGTAAGGGTGAATGAAGCACAATAACCAAGTTTAATATGATATCAGAGTCGACCCAGTCAAAACATGAATCATCATAATTGTTAAAGTTATCACACATCGACTAATCTACTGGAGACTGAGGCATGTGTTAGTTTATAAAAGTGGTAAGAATATCCCACCATTACAAGTCGATTTTGTAGGAATAAACAGGACCCAATAATCAAGTTTAATAATACTCAAAAGATTTTTGAATAATGAATATATAAATCGATTATTAGGGTTATGTCACCGGAGGCATTCTAACATATTTATAGATTTAATACGACTCTCTTCAGTCTATGTTTTATGGGTGGAAAAAAAAAACTTTCATCTCATGTTACATATTTTAAACTTCTTGTCATTTTTTTTTTTTTTCCAAAAATGGTTCAAGGTCATATAATGGCTTGATATTAACCAAAAAGAACTTCCATTAATTTGCTAAATTCCTCGAGTGAATACTTGGTGGACTCAGACGTATCAACTCATAATTCAAAAAGATAAATAAAATTTAAGCCATCAAACGACCGTACGAATCAAATTAGACCATTCAAAAAACTAACAAACCATATGTATCAAAAAAAAAAAAATTTATAGTACAAATGAGAATTGAGGTATAATTTAGTGCATATAAAAAATAATTAAATAAAAATACACTAAAAATAAACATAAAACTAAAAAATATGTATTCATTTCTCCCTTTCATACATAAATTAATAATTTCAAAAATAAAAGGGTTTAATTGAGCCTATTTTCAAAATTGTGAACTGAATTGGACCAGATAGTTACGGACAATAATCGAAGGGGTAAATTGCAACTTTTGCCGATAACATGTAAGGACTTAGACGTGAAACACACCCACAAATATAGCAATGCATAATTATTTGGTTAGGTTGGTGGGAAAACGAATGCAAACAAATTGTACCACTCAACTTCGTTTCACCAACTCCACACCTTTCCATCTGCCAAAGCACTTTCTTCTTTTGCTTCCTTCCAGCTTTTTACAACTACAGATATCATGATTGCTTATTTATGACGTAAATAATTTATATAAACATAAAAAGAAATCTATTTCTCCACTATTGAAACGTCTTAATTTTCGAATTTAATGCAAACAGCTTCAAATTCATTGTTGATATCTCCTCAGTTTGAAGGCGGATTGGATCATATAGAATTTGCATTTACAAATAATTCTTGTAGCGAACTGTTATAGTTTTATTTACTATAGTTAATTATTTGATTAGATATTATTAATTAATTTTTGGTAATTGTTAGTTCTACTAGCAATGCAACGCCACGTGGTTGAATATACATTACTTGGTGATGTCAACTCACTTGAGTAGAACTCAATGATGAAGCCCAAAGACTAATCTTCTAACCATTACTTGGTGATGTCAACTCACTTGAGTAGAACTCAATGATGAAGCCCAAAGACTCATCTTCTTATTCCCATGTGAAGTGATTCCTTGAGCGATGCAAATAATTTTCATGTAAATATTCACTTCTTTATATATATATAATAGACCCAAATAGAGAAAAGTTGGTTTGAAATATTACGGTAGATTTTTTCTTACTCAACGGTACCCCACTACATAAAGAAATTGTTGGGGAAAAAAACAGTCCATTTCTTATCCAATATTTAGAGTAAAAGTTTTGCATTCCTTGTCTCTTTTTGTTTTTGAAGAGAAACACAAAAATTTGAGAAACACGTTTTTTTTTTGGAACTTAATTACAATATTAGATCAATCCATACGGATGTTCTTACATAGATTCGAACCCTTGACCTTTAAGGTCGTGGGAAAGGTGTTAATCACTGCACCTCGATGTGGTAGACGAGAAACACTCATTTTGTGTAGTATTCTAGTCATTTGAATAATTAACTACATAGAATTTATGCTGGTAATTTATCAATCTATTTACCCATTAGCACTTTATCTGAACCTCAATGAAAAGGGAGAGAGTAACTGCAATCGTAAGGCTTCTGTTACATAACATTACATCGTGCAGGTGCAGATGTGTCAATTTTAATCAGCTTTTCTATTGTTGGTGTTCTTGCTTCAGAGAATAGTGAAACCACTAAGTGCGGTTCACGCCCAATCGAGGTTCATTACAAATTTTAATTATTTTTTATTAGTTATTATGATTTTCTTACTAAATTTAACTTCCACACAAAAAATATAGTATGTAGAAAAAATTTAAATTATACATAATTCAATAAAATTGATTCAAAAGAGTTGCTATGTAGAATTATTCTAAAAATGTACGAAAATAATAAGAAATCATTTTCAAGCTCACAGTTCTGCAACGCAGCCCAAATCGCAGCGGTCCCAAATCGTGCAAGGACCAGATTTTCTGTAAATGGTTGAGCATAGCCTGGTTCATCTCAGCATTGGTCCCATGTGTTGTTGGACCTCATGCCTATTGTGTATAATTGTCAAATGAGCGGGGTCGGCCTGGTAGGCCCACCAAGGAAGAGGCCCGGCACGGCTCGGGAGCAGTAGAAAGGTGGGCCGGGCCGGGCTATTTGCAAAAAAATCTAGGCCCGGCACTACCCGGGACCACTAATGAAGTAGGCCTGGGCTGGGCCTGAATCGAGCCTGGACTGGGCTTGAGATGGGTCGATGGTGGGCCTATAGTGGATAGAAGATATTTTTATTTTTAATTTTTCACACACTTTTTTGAAAGAATACATCCAATTTTTTCGAACAATTTGTATCGAAACATGCATAATTTAATTTCTACACCTCAAATCAGGTTTTTATGTTGCTAAATTAGTAAAAATAATTTTAATATTAGTTAAAATTTTTAAAAATAATAATTAAAATGTGAGAGTAATCTAATGTGGGCCGAACATGGGCCCGGAAGTGGGCTTGGGTCCTGGGCTTGGGTTCGGGCCGTGCCTGGATTTGAAAATAAGCTCATTCGAGCCCACTTAGCATAAGCAAGCTCGCCCCACCAAATCCGGCTCATTCGTGGGCCGAACCTTGGCCGGGCTTCAGTTGTGCTAGGCTGGGCTGGGTCAGCCCGGTCCATTTGACAACTCTACTTGTGTGCCTACTCGGCCACTAGACCTACCCACTAGACAACTGTGAATGATTCTTAAATTATTTGTTTATCACATGAAATTATATTCAGATGACTTGTAAGTTGTAAAACTAAAAAAGGAATGTACTAGCTTCAGCTAATAAGCACCTTTTTATTCTTACCATGTGTATTTGTGCGTGTGTAGTTTTTACCCTATAAGAAAAAGTAAAATATATTTTAGGAATTAATGTTTGTCTGTTATTGTTTGAAAAATGCAATTTTCAGTTTTTTCAAATTACTTTCATTTGGTTCAACAAGTTTAAATTGTACTACTTCTTAGCATCTACAATAAAATAAATTCTTAAAAATATTGTGAGAAATATCAACAAAAGTATTATCTTATCTATCAAATTCACAAAGATATAAATAAACCAATAAATATTGTAAGCGGATCCTGTGAGAATAATCTCAAAATAAAAAATATGAATATACATTTTTTTTTCAATATTTCATGCATTTTGTTGTATTATTTTGTACTTAAAATCCATGGTTTTTTAAGCATGAGTTAACAAATTAAAAGTATAAAATATTCAAATAAGAAAATCTCAACCCTAGATTTTTTAGATCCTAGATACTTTCTTTTTAATTTAACTAGGATATTGTTGTCCTGCTTGTTTGCCCGTTGTCATTATTGGATTTTGGTATACGTAAAGCTAATTTTATTATATTTGTATACAAAATTAATTATATCCATGTGTTTCATATAACAACTAGTCTGTTTATCTTGTAACTAGGGTGGATCATGTAGCGTGTAGGAGATCGCAGTAGATTGTACAATCGGTAACCCTAAATGAGATATAAATTAGGGTGGATTTTAGTTGCTAAAGTTTTATATCCTAGTGTTAAATGTGATGAGGTTTGTGGGTTGATTGATATCTATTATCAATGTTTAATGACTCTATCGTTTGTTGGAAACGAAGAATATCACCTTGTTTCCTTATGTGATCTTAGACTCCCCAATCCCGACAAGGTAAAATTTGACCTCAAAAAATTATTATACGATGCATACAACTCATGTGTATCGAGTTACCCCCAATTATCTCAATTACGATCCAACAACCTTAGTCGTTCTTCATTTTCTACCCCCTCTCATGCAAATCCCTTATTTGCAAAAATTCAAAGTATTATGACTCAAGGTTCATCAAGTTCGCAACAAAATGAACTTGATGCTTATTTGTCCAAAATGTATCTTGGTGATTGTCAAAATGAGCGAAAATGCGATGAAAACAGCAACATGCCGG
>AYJT01025332.1:0-22391 GCA_001278415.1 Ocimum tenuiflorum | reverse complement strand
TATATATATATATATATATATATATGTAGGATTGTAATCATATGCAAACCACATCTTAGATATATGTGGCTAATTCCACGATAAAATGAAGGATATTACCCGTTGTAACGCCTCGGGCTCACGGGGTGGGAGCTCGTAGCGATACGATGGCATAATGGGCCCCGCTAACAACTACTTGACACCCATCTTCAAATTACCAAAATAGTTAACCCAAATTCTTAGAGAGTCCATCCTCACTTTATAAACCATAAATTTTTTATATTCTCAGCCAATATGCGATATTACATCTTTTCTACTCAAGTCCCTAACTGGCATTGTTCTTTCTAATTAAAATGAGATAGATGTGTATCCAATTAGATGCATGTAAGGGGTAATATCATTTGGGGTCAGATGGAATTAGCCTTGTTATCATTCATATATGAATTAGTTCCTCAAATCATTACAAATAATTCTTTGAACTTTTCTTTTCGAGTAAGTTCTCAAATTCTCTTTCAGATGAATTGGCATCTTTAAATTTTTCACACACTTATAAGTTCTAATTCGTCATACACACTTACAAGACTAAGGTTGCAGAAATCTCGCGGCTAATTGAACTATATAAAATTTTGAGGATTCAGTTACAAAAAGAATCTGTTTTTAACGAAATACATTGATGTAGTCCAAAATCATTGAAATTTTAGAAATATATAATTTCGATTGTATACAATAAAATATGAATATAGCTAAAAGTTAAATGTAAATGCTTCTAAATATATGGCGCGATAATTACATATACCGCAAGATTTAATTTGGGCCGAATTTAAATGGGCCTGTTTTGTTATTGGGCCTACTCATCCGTACGTTCTTACCTAAGACAAATTGAACATTAAGGATAAAAACCCCATGCTGGGTTTGGAAATAGGAATCATGTAGAGAATCAAGAGGACCTGATAAGTAATACGACTTGCATGCAAATTAAATGATATATCACACTCATAAAAAAATTGAATTCGAAATCTCCCATTTTCGAATATCCCCCAACTAAAAAAAATGTTGCATATTAAAATATTAGCTTATATTTAGCATCTCTAATGTAGCTTAAATCATCATTTCATACTCACATTCATAGAACATTGATCGAAAAAAAAATGCAGTGTTAATATGAAATACATTAACCTTATAATTGTCAACATATATATAGAGTTAAATTATTTTCTAATACCTTAACTTTTAACGATTCAGACAGAATAATAATATATTGTATAAGGAGCCAAAAGCACAACTTTACACCAACCATAATAGGGTTTTGTAGTAATATATACCTTCGCTGCAATTTATATTTATTCGTTTTAATATTAAATAATTCGTATACAAGAAAATATAATCTAATATTGTACATTAATAATATTTAAAAGGATCACTTTGATGTATAGATGCACGTGCCATCAACTAACATTTAACATTAAAATAAATATGAACATTTTATATGAGAAATCTTTTTAGTACAGAAACATCTCTAGGGTGAGGATTCATAGATGTAAAGGGCAGTAAAAGAAAAAAATAATAATAATACATATATATCTTAAGAATAAATATAGCAAACGACGTAGCACACTCTATTTGCGGTTGCTTCAGCATGAAGCTCTCACTATACGCAACGAAACGTATACACTACGTGTTATAACTAATCGCCGTACTGAAACAATTTTCGCATGATTCCTCTGCAGTTCCAATTTTGAATTTGATTCCAGTTCGATATTTAGTGTTTATCCATATTTCAGTAACATTCGATTATATGATAAATTATGTTCAGATTTTTAATTGTTACAAACTGTTTAAATTTTTAATTATGTTATAAATTATAAGGATTTTGATCAAATATATGATACTATGTTATTCCGAACGATGAAAAATTAGCTACACAATTTTCATCGATCAAGTGAAATTTTAGCTTTATGTTTTCTTTTGCCTTTTATTCATTATATTGCCTAGTCGTGGTAAAATATATGTGTATAATCAACCTTTTATTCTTGGAGAAAACATTTTGTTACGCTTGAACAAGATCCTCATCTCATAATTTGTAATATGCATAGTGAAATATTTGTCCTTCAGCTAAAGTTGTACCTCAAAATCGATTAAAATTTTTTTAATATCCTTCTCTTAGTTTTATTCCTTAATTATTTGGAGATCAATATTGAGCTTAGAGGCTTCATTTTTACTAAAAAGATGAGTATTCCCAAGGTGACATCTTCCAACACTGCTGCTTCAGAAACTTTAACCCATTTCTTTCCCAAGCACGCGCTTTTAAGATCGACTAACCTTATTCTACACACCATTACGGCAATACAATTCACTTGTTAATGTGCTATATTTATAATCAAAGTTAAAATTTTAATAATTTATTATTCTGATATAAACACACACTCCCTCTTTTATAATTAGTTGAATGAAAATCCCATTCTAGAGAATATCACGGGTTATTAAATACAATCATTTTTAGAAATGGGATAATCAAATCATATATTTTTCTGTGTATTTCATCGTCCGCTTACAGTATATTATTTCCTAACACCAGAGTATTTTTAGCGATAACAAATTAAATAATGTAAATCAATTTCAGACAAAGTCATGTTTGACAAACTTTATGAACACCGTCCATCACTTCTCTAATTGCTAGGGGTACAATCGAACTGAGCTGAGCCGCGTAGTGAGATGCTCGAGCTCGGTTCGTGAAAATTTTTCCAAGCTCGAGCTCGACTAAAATTTTAATTTTCAAGCTCGAGCTCGATTATGAAAGCTCTAGTTCAATTCGAGCTCGGCTTGAGCTTGATTCGTCAAAATACTTGTCGAACTCGAGTTCGTCTATATATTTGCTTTCGAGTTTTGTAAACAAATCAAGCCGAGTCAAATAACAAAATAATCGAACTTGATTTATGAAAAATAAACTAGGATCGAGCTCGATTCGAGATCAAATCAAACTTGATGTGTCTTTAGTGCCTTGGTTTATCCATTATTTTATTGCCATCAAGATAGTAGAAAACATTCCTTCACCACCGACGCGGGACAAGAAATAGTCTGCGAGCTCGAAATTGAACTCAAGCTCAAGCTCGGTTCTAGCTCAAATTCGAACATGTTTGCGAGCTTGACGAGCCGAGTACATCCAAGCTCGAGCTCAATTTGTTAATTTTATCGAGCTTAGTTCGAGGCTCGAGCTCAGTTCGTTTACCAAAAGATCGAGCTTTTTCAAGTCAATACCCGAGTAGCTCGCGAGCAGCTTAGCTCATTTACACCCTACTAGCACGATATAATTCAGTTCCCGCGTTTGCTCGTATAGAAGGTTAAAGATTATTACAACGATTATTTATTTATTTTTTGCAGTTTAATCCTAACTAATTAAGTAGCTGGCTAGTTATTCGTCGGGAGACCCAAAAAAGGGGTCAACCTTCTTCACTCCGAAAAGGGACCAAAAATATCGACATGCATGTCGCAGTGTACGGTGTACCTGTAATTTCATGAGGCATTGCACCGTCTCTAGCCAATGACATTCCGCCACGTCAAACATTCAGCTGGTTTCATCATTTCATGCACCTATGCACGCCCATCTCTCTCTCTATATATATATTTAGTTATATATATTCCCACTTCCAGTCTCCCTTATCAAAAAGTATCCTGGAAGTGTTGATTTGCTCCGGCTTTCTGAATGTAAGAGAAACCGCAAACTCCAGCAATAGTGATCTCTTATTCGACCACATTTTATTGTACAAATGGATACACTCTCCACGTATAAATCACAATAATAAATCAAATCAAATCAAATCAAGTGTACATATAGAACTGGAGTTGTGAAAGCTCACACTGTTACATTCTGAGAGTCAGAGTTGATCAATATCATCATCATCTTCTTCTTCTTTTTCTTCTTCTTCCAGCAGCATTCGCCCCTCTGGATCGGCGTTCAGATCAATAGCCCTCTTCTTCTTCTTCTTCTTCTTCTCCTTCTTGCTTCCAGCAATCTGTTCTTCATGATATTTATATCAGGTATGGAATGTGAACACTCTTATTTCTAACTTCTCTTTCAGTTTCATTATCAAGTCGCCGATTCTCTTTTTTGTTTTTATGTTACAGAAATGGAATCACCTTCACCTCGAGCGCCATCTTTTCTTCCTCCAGCTTCTTTTCCTGTTCATGGCATCAGGTTCCACATGAATAAGTTGTCTGCCATTTACCACTGATTAATTCTTTTATTTATGCAACTATAGATTTCATTGCCTTCCTTGATTGTTATATTTGCTTTCATGTTTTAGCCATCTCCCAGTTACCTCGAGACAGTTAGGAATCATTATGTAGACAACGAACTGGAATGACATGATTCCTTATAACAATGCACAACTTTAAAGATGGATGGAAATCCGAAGTTTGTAAACTGTGCTTGGTGAACATACAAGGAATACTCCTATAGTCCAGATTAATCGATCCTTCCACTGTTTATTTTTGACAATTTTGGAAAAGATTTATCTAGTGTTCAGCCAAATGATTTCTAATGAACATCTATGGATTATGGTTTAGACTCTTAGCATTCTTCAAGTTAAAAAAAAAACTGAGGCTATAAAATAACACAAGATGCAAAGACTTGCCTTTTCCTGAAGGTCGGATATGGACTCCAGCAGCAACTGTGTCTGCATAACTAAGAAAGTTACCAATCCATAGGTGATGCACGAGTAAACATGAGACTACCAATCATAATATACAATGATGGGGAAACCAACAATATGGGTAGTTATGTATACGCAGCACTCAGAGGCGATAAATAAAAAGAAAGAAATCTGACACAAAAATGCAATGAAGTCAAAACTTTCTTCACCATCCCTTCAGAGTGAAAAGACCTAGCAAATTAACCTGCCACAATCCCTGTGTAGACATTAGTGGAATGCTAATCATTAATAACTTACAAGCTTCAGATTATGTGCCTAGTTTTGAGTTGTACTATGAAAAGGGACCTTCGAACCAGATTATTATGATCTTACTAGTAGGTATATCACAGCTTTAGTTAAGTAAATTTGCTTTCTACCAAATAACCAACTGTACAAACATGCTTTGTTAAGCAAAATCGCTGAAGATCGACTGCTTGGATCTGTTTTTCAAGATACCAGCAAAACTTAAGCTCCTTCCTATCACTCGGTGCCTTTTTCATGTACCTATTGTCACATACCAGCTTGCGAATCAACTAAAAGGCCTTCGTTCTGTTCTAGTTCTTTCTTTGGCCTCGTGCTAGAGATTTCTTTCTCAGCTCTGGCATCTTATTGATCAGAATAACGAAATGGCAGTGGAGAATTTTCTTCACAGCCGAACTTATGTATATTGAGACATCAAAATCCTATGACGAAATTGAGCTTGAATGGTATCCTGAGGGCTCATCTTATCTCCATTTGTGCCTTATTTCTCAAGGCCATTCCCCAATGTATTAGGCATAACTTTAACAGTTATTGCATTTATCCTAATCAATATGTATGAGCATAATCCACAAAAGACTTCCAATACAAAGAATTAATACTCATTTCTAGATCTCTCAAAGAATCTCAATAAAAGTTAGAGGAGGGGAAAGCAAAATACACGAAAAAATGAAAGGCCTGATACTTTCGATGGTCAAGGTACGAAGAGGCCACCTTAGTTGATCTCGTCAGCATTAGTGCATCCTCAAATTGTTTCTCAAGATGTAGAAGGTCAGTAACACTGAGATCTTCAAGCTCCCTGCAAGGAAGGGAAAATTTGCTACAGTGAGGCCAGTTATCGAAGGCAAAATAGAAAGTAGAGAGATAAAAGCATCTGCCTTTCCACAATTTGGAGGAGCTCTTTGCACGCAAGAAAACGTGAATATTTAGAATATTGAGCCTGAAATTTAAACAGGATAACCTTCAGATGAATATGGAAATGTTTTCACGAAATTTTAGGTGTGTATGTCATCCAGTTCAGCCTGTTTGTTGTATATTTCCAGCAGCCACTAAATCAGTTCAGGCAACTAATTACATAAACAATAAGAAGGATCAACATATATGGTATACATCCATAATGGCTATAATAGTATATGTCTCTAGGAGTTACATCGTTCTAGGGCACAATAGGTTGATATTTCATCAAACATGATAAGAGGAAATATACCAATCTAGGGGACAAAAGATGGATATTATACCAAGTATGATATAGATGTTCCAATCTCAAAATATCATTTGTTGGGGGGAGGGGGGGTTGGCTCAAACCTCTACACATAGTGGAAGTAACAGGGGGCAAAAGGGAAACCTCTGATGTGTGTGGGGATGTGAGGAAAAAGGGTTAACTTTTGACTGTTAAAAAAATAAAAATCATAAAATTGTCCATCCGAAAGAAAAGATTTAAAATAAACTAAATAATAAGGCATTTCTACTGGGTGCTTTTGGATTTATAGGATTTTCTTTTCTTAATTATCAAGCTTTAAAGAATCTAGAAACACGGTAATCCTCTCTTTTGTCGTAGAAGGCTGGAAACGATATTAATTAGTAAAATATTGCAGCCCGCCAGATGGAGCGGAATCGATATTACTACAACTTTTGTTTGGAAAAAGTCAACCTTACATTTTACTATGGTGTCCTGTTAACATATTTCACCATAAATTCAAGTTCTCCGTCCATTGTAGCTTACATCCAGTAAATTGACATAAAACTACATCGATACGTTCAGTAATTTGGCTTTGCACAGCTTAAAAACTACACAAACAGGTATAATCCACTTTATTCACATAAAAGACCCACCTACCTGCGTCTCACAAACTTCAGTAGAGGAACTCGAGTCTGCTTTAACCCGACTATTATACCGTTGTAGGAGCTCAGTCAAGCTGGATAGCATTCAATTTGAGCAAAGTGAAATGAATGAGTAGACAGATGCAGTTAGATATAAAAGAAAATGCCAAATGACAGAAGTTCATGGATGAAGCATGAATAACAAAGGATAAAAACTGCAAATGGGTAAAAAATCCTCCGGGTGAATAAAATATAAGGCTCTCCAAACAGACAGTTTCCGTCTACATTTACAAATCATAAGGCATCGGATGGGTTGAATTCAATGATCAACATAAACGAGATAAAAGTAAAACTACTACTAGCTTAGCACCATTCTCAAGACGATACTTTAGTTTCAGCAAAAAGTATATGAACAGCCAGAACCTCATTACCTTAGCTCATTCATATCAAAACATGTGATGACCTTATTTGAGTACCCGTCACCAAACCAGCAACAGCAAAAACTCCTCTTTAGAATTTCTCATACACCTCAAATATTAGTAAATGATTAAATGATTTATATCCTTGTGGAGGAAAAGAAGACACATAAAAGCTGCCATAACCAGGGCATGCCTTGCCACTTTTTCTTATCCTCTCAACTATTCATTAAAATGTGAACTTTTAGATTGAAAATACAATCCATGTGCATTCTACAACTATACAAAAATGGGACCCACATAAATCTCACATTTAACTTATGGTAGAAATTTCATCACCATGTGGACACAATTACCTTAATTAAAGTTTCTCTCGTTGTACAAGTGACTCCTGACTATAGTTTCCTTTCAGTAACAAAAATCCCCATCAAAGAAATTAGGACATTGCTGATATAGAAAACATCATGATTTTTTCTCAAACCATCCTTGTAGAAATAACAGATTCTGAAAGCATTGGAACACACTCATTTATCTATAGCTTATACATCAAGTATACATTTCAGACCACCCACCCTCCATTATTTAGCCCAACAAAATGAAAACCTTGTGAAATTAGGACATCGGTGCTACAGAAAAAAGAAGATTCAATTCATTAAAATAACTATAGCCTGTATTTCAAATCCACCCAAATAGGAGCAGCAGAGCACAATTGAGAAGAAGGCTATCATTAAATTCCAAAAAGGAAACACAAGGCCATTAATCAGTCCAAAAGGGAAAGCAAGTCCAAACTGCCATGATGCATAAATGGTTCATCATCAGTATAAGAAAAAAACCACCATGATGATTGTATCATATTAATGGGTGAAAATATCTATCTTTGATGCTATAGCTTCATGTCATGCTCTATGTAGAATAGGTGTGGAGTATGATCAATGCTGTCTTGTTCCATACATGTATGCAAGAGCATGAGATATTTAAGCATGCTTCATAAGATGGATCACAATCATAAAAGGATAGTATTGGTATTTTCTTGAAGAATCTCAGACATTACTAGGCCCATTATATATATATATATATATAGATAGACAAGGTATATTATTTCATTATGTAACTTGCATTCGTTTCATTTTTAATCTAACACATTTTCTCTTAGTCAAAAGAACTTCATTTTAGCATTTGATAAGTATTTTAGTTAACAAGACTATAACATCTATAAAAAATAAAACTCATATACGGAAATATTTTTTATACACATTTTTGTTCTTTTATGTATTTCCATCCAATTATCATAATACATCTCTAATAAAAATCTTCACAAGATGTTGAACCATTCCCATTCCCAAGAGAAAGATAAGTTGAACCTGTTTTTCTCAATCTGCATACTTTGAAATAACTTGCCACCAAGTCAAATAAACAATTAACTATTTTGCTAAATTCAAACAATTAACTTATTTTTTTTGCTAAATTCTCTTTAAATAGTTGATGGAAACTCAGCAAAATATTGGTGCGTTTTCCTTGTTTATTCTTTCTAAAAGTTGTGGCTTATGGTAGATGTTTCTTTGCCTTACTAGGATATAGATGAGATGAATCCCAAACATCTTGGACACATCCATAATCGTTAAATTATGAACTATATGCCTCTCTGCTTGAATGTCGAAGAGGATTTATCCATCCTGACCACAAACTTTCATTTTATAATGCATACTTTCTTACTTATTTATCCAGAATAAATGAATACATGTAATTATCAAAAACGATGTAAACCTTATGTAATACAACAGTGCTACTGCAATACTTCATGACATAAGGATTATCTTGTCTGATTCTCGCTACTTGTATCACAAGTCATGCAATGTCTCATTACCTAAGAAAATTTAAAATCCAATACTGTCTAACACAATAAAAGAGGTTTACATATGCAATAAGATCAAATAACAAAAACCATCTCTTTTTACAAAAGCACAGCTTAAATAGTTCCACTAATCTTAAACCTCAGTACATGTTGTGCTTCAACATATGAAGAATCCTGCACTTCATTACATTTGATACATGAAAAATTGTGAATATACTACCAACTCGAATAAATAAAGTGCTTGATACGTGCTAATAAAATTTGAAAAAGACAAAAAAGTATGCATTGAAGGGATCTCCATCCCGTTGTACCACTTCTTCAAAGTCACTATAATATAAACTGTAAATTTACATTTTCCATGCTGCCATTACAATACAAATGCAAATTGGTCACCATGGTTTCAATATGTAAGATGCACATCTAATTTTCATATCACAAAACAAAGTAGTTATGTTGAAAAAAAAATCCAAAAAATCCACACTCAGCTTCTTAAGAAGGAAGAAACTCAGAATTTCACAAATACATTAACCAAAATCTTGATCCAAAGTATTAACTATGTTAATCAACAGGCTAGAATAGGTTCTTCCAACAACTGACAACCAACAATCTATAATGAAGCATGATCTCTATTTTTCAATGGCATTTATTTTATTAGATAGAACTATTAAAATAATTTGGAGAATCAAGTTTAGTAACTTCACCAAAAAGTTTGGATGATGAAGGGAAAAGAAACATATAATACCAATAAACTAGAAAAGATAAGATTATTTCGTGAGAACTATTGGAACTATCAATGGTGGAACTAGATTTAGGCATCACATGTAGATGAACGGAAAGAATTGGTGGTAGGATGCCTAGAGGGGAAAGTGGTCATTCTTTTTTTACTAAATGCGGAAGAATTTGCGAGTTCATGAACCTGAGCGGTCGAATCATTAATCCTTTCTAACGTTCTTTGTCCCCATTCACACATCCCCTGAGAAACTTCCCAAGAAGTCAAACATCCCAATTCTAACCTAGGACAAGTACGCTTGACTTTGGGGTTTTCCTAGAACGAGAGCCAAAAAAGATGATGCACCATTTTGCTACAGGTAGCACCTATGAAATCCTTTGAGCTTTCTTGGATTACACGGTCCCATTCCTGTATAGACACAAAATCCCTCTCATTCTGGTGCTGATTAGGTTCATTGCTAGCTTGGAAGTCTTAGGGTAATTGCGGGCCTAACATGCCCACCAGATTCCGTTACACTATGGGAGCTGGCATGCCCAAAGTCATTACTATTATCTCATAAGGGGATGCCGAAGGCACATGAAAAAGGTGCTTCTAATCAAGAGATTTCGAAAGCTATTAATTGTATTAATTTTATTTGGAGATAATTGCGAAATCAATATCTTTGGAAAAACTATCATTTCACACGTGGCCGACCCTAAGCCATGTCTAGGGAGGTGATAACCCAGGGCCCCTAAGTTTCTTTTATCCCCTAATAAGCATATTAGATGTCCCAAAAAAATACACTTTTCCCCATCTACCCATCTCCCTCTTTTTGTCTGCATCTCTGCCATAGCCTCCATTTTGTTTGGGTCAATTTCCAACAAAATGATAGGCTCAATAAATTGCACAATCAAATATCAATCACCACATGGCTACAATTTTTAATTTGTAGTTACTGTATTTTTTGTTTTCATATTGTAAACTTATGAAAATAAATGGTGATTTGTGTTCCCCAAACCTTGTTGTGTTGATATCCTCACTATACATAGGTGCAGTTTGAGTTGGGGGTATTGTCCAAGACTTGGAATGAAATCCAACATGTGAAAGTTTATTATTCACGAAAAACAAATTCATGTTTGTTGTGTTGGGATTTGATCACTTTTGTCTTTGAATGTTTAAAACAAATTTATGCATATATATTGTTATGTGTTTTGATATAAAAAAAATTGTGTTCAAGAAAGAAATAAATTGTCTCAGCAATATACATAAAGTAAACTCATACTATATCATATATCTTCCACAAGTATGGTTATGTATTAAAGATGAGACATTGATTATTCAAGTATATGGCACTACCACATCTGATCGTATAATAGGTTCATGTAGTCGATTGGCTCTCAAAACAAAATGAATTCCAAACAAGAGTTGCAAATCTCTGGGCACAAAGTCCCTCACGTTGGATGTTGCACACTTAGCGGTGAATAGTTTTTGGTTGTTCTCACTCTTTTTTTGGTACAAATAGATGGGAGAAAAAACCAGATTCCTAAACTACTACTGAGCGAGCTCGACCGTGTCCCCCTCCATCATACTCCATCCAAACTTGCACCTCCACAGGAGGATGCTCTAAAACTTGATACCACACGAAATTTTTGCTCCAAGTGCCGCCAAACAGTCTGTGACTAAGTTCGCCTCTCTATAAATGTGTTTCACTTCAACTCTCCAATCACATCTCATAAGTTCGTGCACTCCTTGCATCAGGTTGCCTGTGATTCTACCTTCGTCATCCTCCTTGTTTTCAATCCACTGAGCCATTCGCAAGTTGTCAGTCTCTGCCCAAACGTGCCGGTATCCCAGCTCCCAAGCAAGTTGGAGGCCATCGAGCAGACCCCAAACCTCGGTGTCTATAATTGAGCAAATGCCGATATTATGTAAAAAACCACCCCTCCACTGACCCAAACTGTCGTGAATCAACCCTCCCGCTCTAGCCATGCCAGTTGCTTTATTGAAACTTCCATCAATCTTCAGCTTAACCCATCCGTCTGACGGGGTTTTCCAAGATATTACACGTGTCTCCCTAATATTGGAGTTCCCTTGCAGCTGCTTAGCATCCCTCAAACCTCTGCGCATTGTGTCCAAAAATGTAATAATCTTTGCCACTCTGTCGCCATTATTTTGTAGTTGTCCCTCAAAGACATGTTCATTCCTCCATCGCCAAAGCTTCCAAATTGTCACTCCAAAAACACTTGGCCAGTCAGTTACCCGAATTTGGAATGAGTTCTTTAAATTAGCCATCATCCACTCCATGAATTCTGAGTTAAAGAACTCTCTGCGTTTATCTATGGGAAGCAACTGCATCCACGTTCTAGCAGCTACCAGGCAGTCCCTAAGAACATGGGATACCAATTCCGTTTCGCCCAAACAGAATGGACAATCATTCATGTCTGTCATGTGACGTCTCGTTTGCTCTTCATTCGCCAAAATTGCTTTCTTGGTGCATGATATAAAGAACTCTTGTTGCATGATATAATGTACATGGTTTCTCACTCTTGTTACACGATATGATTAACATGCTTGTGTAGGATACTTTTAGTTTTATATTTGTGGTGTAGTTTCTTATACTGGATTTATTCATGGTTTTAATATTGTTTGAGACACCTCGAGGTTAGGCACAAGATATCAATCTCCTAGGTGGCCCCTCGGTTGAGTGAGGTGGTATTCGTGTGTAAGATTTGAGGCATCAATCATTTTTTACCACAGAAATTTGGAAATGATTTCTTTTAGGTTTTAATAATTTCATAATATCTCTATGTTTTAGACCTTAAATTTATCATTTCATATTCGAGTTTATAACATACAAATTGCTCCTTCAAGTACCCATGAGAACCACTCAGATCTTTAACAGATTTAAAAACAACCGTTAATATATTTTGCTTCTTTATTTGCAATCTTGAAACTTTGTTCGCTTAAAAGTGTACATCTAAAATAATATACCGCAACACATAAGTAAAGTAATTTGTAGTGAATAATTTACCTAAGTGATTAATTCGTATTGTATTTTGAGCCGCCTACATCAATGATCCTCACACGAGGGTCATGGACTAAAAGACGAAAAAAATTCAATGACAAATTTGTGAGTGTAAATGGTTGATAACCTAAGTTAGCCATCTAAACTCATGGACATCTAGTTATTCTTGCCACTTTCTAGCTTCATAATTTTAAATTGACAATAATACGAATAATTATTCATTAAAAACTAGAATTATATCAAAATTTTATTTTTTCCTCTATAGAGCTTAATATTTATAAATTTTCACAAAAACACCTCACTATTTTTAATTTTATCTTCTAACTCTTGTAATTTTATCAACTTCTTTAAGGTTAAGATAACATGATTTTTCTATAATCATTATAAAAATTATCAATTTTTAAACTATACACTATATGTTTATTTTAGATCTTTTAAATTTGATAAAAAATGTTAAAGATAATATGAATTTAAAAGTACAAGAAAAAAAACAAATAAATTAGGTTTGGTTGGTGTTACTGAGAGGATTACAAATTAAAGTTGTTAAGGGTGTCTACCACCTCGTGGTGCAGTGGGTAAGCACATTTTTCATAATCTTAAAGATCAAGGGTTTGAATCTATATAAAACGTCAGGGTGGATTTTATTGTAATATTGTACTTTAATTAAAAAAAAGTGGGAGGTCAAAATAAATATTTTATTAAAAGATTGTGTTAGTTTATGTTATGGATATGGGTAGCCATATGTGTAATTCCATATTGTTCCAATGTTATCTCAATGAGTCAAAATTACCACTTAAAATTACCGTTCCTGTACAAGTTATTTCCTAGAATGGATATTATCAATCGTTTAGATTAAATCTAATTTAAAGTATAATCATGTTGTATCACTTTGTCATTACAAAATATTGTCTTATAAACTATATAAAAATATAGTCAATTTGCGCACTAGTGCATCCGCCCACCTTCATCACTTTGTTTACTTATTAGTAACCTCTAAATTGATGTTACTGGAGAAAAATGTGAGCAATTCATAATCTTTGTTGATGCGAATATAGCTAGAATTGATCATGAAAAACAGAATATGTATGATTTTACACTGTGGTAAAATGATTTCTTCGCTTCTAAATTGTAGGATATTGTGTGGTTACAAAATTCACATGTGAAATTAGGATAAGTGCTAAATTTTCTTACCAACAATACAACATGTCTAAGAATGAACATACTCATTGCGAGTATTATCACATACAACCATCATCTTGAGAAAAATATCTCTTAGCTAGTGAAAATTTAAGAAAGTATACTGACATACGGATTGGAGTGTGACTTTACATAAGTTGGAGCACGACTTCAAATTGCCTTAGAACTTGAGGGGAAAGTCTGGCGCTATCGTGCATTTATAGATTATTGTGGAGAAGATAATGAAAAGGGTACGTGTGACATCTTTCTCATCATGGAAGATGATTGAATTTTGTACTTAGGGATGTGTTTTGCGACTATAAATAGTTATATCATATAATTATAATGATTTATCAAATAATTTGGTTTCGCAGCATCCTTAACGTAGTAAAACAATGACGAATTGTGTATTTTCTAATCTAAAATTATTTCTATATCTTATTCATTACATCATGAAGCTCTAACATATATATACTCTTAAGCAAAAGTAAGGACCCATGTTGCTTTTGTTTCAAAAATGCAAATCATTGGCATAAGAATAAATATCACACAAAATTGTTGGGTCGCATCATAGAACTTTAGCATAATGTTACCAGCCTCCGGAACTTTCAGGAGAAGTATGGAAGACCCACGAGGACTCTAGATGATCTTCAAAAGATTCTAGAAAAATGTAGACGTCACGAGACCCAACTTGATACTTCTAGAAGATGTTCTGGGGGACTAGAATAGAAGGTGGAATCTTAAAGAATCTTGTACATTCAAGAACCCTGTAGAAGCTCCTCTTGTAAAGGGACCTTCCTCTCATTTGTAACACATCCAAGTCTTTTTAGCATTCTCTTAGCGCTCTCTAAGTGCTCTCTTTCACTTTCCTAAGTATTGGCAAGGTTACTTAGGACCAAGTACTACGACCGCAGTGTATCGAGGAAAGACTAATGTTCTAGATCCGCCCTTGACAAGTGGTATCAGAGTCACGTTCGAGTGGCTTGGGAAAGTTTACGAAAAGGATGAGAAGAGCACGTATGATGGTTGATGAGAACGATTAGTTCGAGGTAGATGACCTGAAGGATATCTAATATCCTAAGGACCTGAAGGAACTAAGGGAACTAAGGAGAGGCCGAAAAACTCGGGATCCCTCGAGGGAACCATTGAGTTTATTAAGAGTAAGCAAAATTGAGTTCGCATTAATCGAAGTTCAGGGGCACGCGCAGAGGGTTGTTAATCAGGTCAACCGGTCAGGTTTCAGGCCACCCCAATTGGGTTGCGGGTTATTTCGTTTCAAATTGCATATTTTTTGGGCTGAACCCAACCTTAACCCGACAGTTTTCAGGCTAGCTCGTCGGGCCAACAAGCTTGCGAATTTGTTTTATAAAAATAATTTCTTAAATATCTTGTAAATACCCTAAAATATATAAATGAAAGTAAATATAATAAACATACATAAATAATTCTAAAACCTTATCCGAACAAAGTCCATAATACCTATTACCTACAAACAACAAATATTTGATCTTTGTTTCTTAAAAAAAATAATAGACAAACGTAAAAAGAATGTTTAATCATCCTCTTTTCAAAACCAAAAGGAGAAACATCAATATAAGATATAAGAAAAACGAGGATGGCGGCAAGCAGCAGCCCGATTGCAAACGAGGATGACAGCGAGCGACGAACCAATATGAGGATGAAGACGGCAGGAGTGTTTCAGTGCTAGGGTTCAAAACTTCCAGTTTGGCAGCCAAATTAGTCGGTTTTAATGAGTCATTTGACATTACCGATATCCAAAATCAAAATTTTACAAATATTGGGGTTTGGTCCATTTGGGAATTAAATTAATCAAATATTGGTGGGACTTAAATTATAATTTTCTTTTTAAGAAAAGGCTCGGTTTAATGGGCCGACTTGCAACCCATCGGGTCTAACCGATTCGGTTTAAATTTTTTCGATTTGAAAATTTTCAATTCAAATCCCACATCAGGCTCGGGTTTTTTGGGGTCAACCCATCGGGTTCAGGCTAAATGGACATCTCTAGTAGAGGATGTACTTGGCGTGTTAGACGAAGTAAACGTTTGCTTCAAGGGGACCTCAAGAAAACGAATGCCGAGTGTTCGAATATAAGGCTATAATTGCTGCCTTGCACGAGAAAGTTCGGGAGATTAGGACCAAGCTTGCCCGCATAGAAAGGACTCGTACTAACGGGGCAGGTACGAATACGGTGGGACCGTGCATTAATATCCCTAGTGCAAAGGATCCTAGGGGTTAAGACTGGCTAAGGAGGTGGATAACTTTGTATATAGCATGTAGACATACTCCCATGCAGCGGGGACCAAGCACGACTGATAATGCGTTGTTAAGGTGGCAGCAAAAGAACAACGGTCCGACTAGTGCACCACGACTTGGTAGGAATTCAAGGATGGATTCCAAAAGCATTTCTATCATGCCTATGTCGAGAAGGAGACACATGCCTTTGATGAGGGATAACGAGACGTTCTTCCAATTCATGGATTGACTAAACTTGCAGGCAAGGCGGGAGTAGGAACGTCGAGACGTGCAAAATGTGGACGATGCTATAACTACGATTGAGTCAGTAGTTCAATTCTGTTCGGAGAAAGCGGAACCAAAGAAGGTTCCTTCGAATGGTGGGGACACCAATAGAAGATGGTTCAGGTGGAGAACGGCAAACCCCAAAAGCCCATATTCAAGGATAGACCGAGGAAAATCAATAAGGAGAAGAAGCCTACCGAATGCTTCTTGTGCAAGGTTAGCATGCGTGAGGAGGAAAAGGAGATTCACGGTTGGATGCGTAGCAAATCCTTAACTTGACCAAGACCAAGGAAACGAGGTCTTAGCTTGATGTTTGCAAGCACTGAAGTCGCTGGAAAGAACCAAAGTGCTCTAGTAGACATGGGGGCCTCCAACTCTTTATCTCAAAAGAGGCGACAACTAAGTTGGGACTAAAAAGTGGAGAAGTCACATGGGAGACTCTAGGCGGTCAACCTAAAAGAATTCCCAACATGTGGAGTGGCAAGGGACATGGACGTTCAATTAGATTGATGACTACTGACATTGTTATTGGTATGTAGTTGGATCGTGTAGATGCCTTGATTGCTCCCTTTCGGGGATCAATGTGCTCCCGGTAAAACGATCCAAGGAAAGTGGAGGAGGGGGCGGGGACTCTCTTGGCAATGCAACTAAACCGAGTCCAAAAAGGTGAGACCACATATCTGGTTGTGTTAAGGATTGAGGAAGTTACTAAGGAAGTGGCCTGAGTACATGAGGAGTTCAAGGATGTGTTGCTGCCCGAGTTCGAGTTAGTGCTCAATGCTAGAACTCCAGCCATGGCAGCTTATTGCATGGCTCCCCCGGATTACATGATGCCAGACACATTCAACCCTCAAAATCTTTGTATGGTGCGTTGGTCTTGTTCCAATAGAAATAAGACAAATCTCTAAGGATGTACGGACTTATTCGATCAACTTGGTGGAGCGAAATGGTTTACGAAGCTAGACCTGAGATCGGGGTACTATCAAGTTCAAATTGCGTAGGACATCCCCAATACTGCTTTGCCTGACTTGGCATGGGACTTACGAGTTCTTAATCATGCCATTCATTTGATAAATGCGCTGGCAACATTCTGTATGTTAATTGTAAGAGACGACAGTTGATTTCCAAAAAGGAGAACAAGTGCTAGTGAAACTTCACAATGTCTTCCGACATAAGGACATTCACAAGGCCTTATACGGAGATATGAAAGACCCTTTCAAATAGTCAAGCGAGTGGAAAGGTAGCTTATCAGCTAAAAGTTACCTAAGAAGTTACCCGGTCTTCCACGTGAGTGTGTTTGAACCCTTTAACAAAGCCCCCGTGGATATCAGCCGAGGTTAATAATCCCGCACACCAATTCCCACAAGGATGGAGTACGAGCGAGATGTCCAGAAGATCTTGGCAGATTCTGAAGTATGGAAAAGATTATGCAAGTCGAAGCAAGAGTACTCAGTACAATGGAAAGGTTTGCCCGAGAGCGACGCAAGTTGCGAGTCTTCTGAAAACCTTTGACAGTTCACAAGGCAAATCGAGGAATTTCATGCAAACGGCAATAGGGGCGTTGCTGGATCCAGTGTGAAGCAAAAGAACTCTAGATGATCTCCGAAATATTCTAGAGCAATGTAGAAGTTCTGAAATCGTCCCGAAACCCAACTAGATACTTCTAGAAGATGTTCTAGAAGTCTATGGAAGAGAGTAGAAAGTCTAGAACCTTTAAGTTTTTTGTACATTCTAGTAAAACCTCTAGAATCTCCTGTTGTAAACTATATAATGAGACATTCCTCATTTGCACCATGTCCAAGTTTTGTAAGCTTTCTCCAAGCAATCTAAGTGTTCTTAACATTCTCTAAATGCTCTCTTCTACTTTCCTATATTTTCACCAACTGTTGGCAAGGTTGCTTAGGACCAGGTCTTAAGACTACGCAATGTCAACGAAAAGACTAAAATTTTAAGTCATGCTCGTGAAATATCATGTTAGAGATATGATTTTCTTGTTTGAATTGTTGATTAGTGTGTATTTTGTAGGAATTTATGGTATTTTAGCCTTTGTTTCTGTGTAATTGCTGAGCAGAATACAATAGTTAACTTTGTTTTTATGCTTCAAAGTTTTAATTGTCGTTTTCTTTGGTGAATTGAAGGCTTGAACTATTTTGAGCAAAAATCGAGTGAATCCAGGCAGATTATGTAATTCAACCAAAGGGGCCATGCAATTTAGCCGAATGCAAAGTACATCAGTATCGAGCCAAGGTGGAAAGAGTTATTCGGCAAATGGGGTTCCAGTTCAGTTGTGTAGGATGTTTTGGAAAGAAACATAGTGGACTGTGAAAGCATAAATCAGCCGAATATGATCTTCTTTTTAGGCCGAATGATCACGAAAGAAAATTTGAACTTCTTGCTTTGCCCTTATATTTAGGACCAGTATAGTTATAGAGTTTTGTTTTGAAAAAAATTCAATCTTCAATGAGAAGAGAAACTTTCGAGAACTTTCAAGCACAAAGATTTGAAGACATCTACCATGGACTTTATTTATTGTGTTTTGATTGAAATTTGTTTTTTCTTTTCATAGTGTTTTCCCATTTTCTAGTATATATTTTTGTTGCATGACCTTTTGGCCCATATTTGTGCACGTATATGTTCAACCAATTTTAACCTTGGTGTGAAACTTTTGCTGAATAAGGGAAATGGTGATTAGGAATGTACAATTGATAACCTTGGGTGAAGTCAATTTCCCAAGGTTTCATATCTGTTGTTCTTACCACGACCAGAACTAATTAATAATCTTGGATGACATTGATCAAGTTCTATTTCTATGATCTATCGTACATTGGTCGGTCATCTGAGAGTGTTCGGTTAATGTTCAATATTGGTGAATTGATTCAATTGAAAACGAATAATCTACATTAAAAGTAGATGTTTAGAATTTGTGTTTCCCTAAATTGTTAAATTCTCATTTATTTAATCTGTTTACTTGCAGCTTTACTCTCAAAAGCTTTTTCCAAAGTTCAAAACTTGTATAAGTCAATGGTCTAATTTGTGAGTTTCACTGTGAATTGGTTAAGCCTTGCACATAGTACAAGATTCGATAAATACAAATTTGTGTACTCATCAGTGTTATCAACATTTTCTCATTTTTGAGTTAGTTAATTTTCATCTAGCATGCCCCTAGCATTCTAATTTATTATAAGGGTTTGCCTTGATTATTGGAATCTGTTATGGTTAGTCTACAGTGGAAAGTATCGAGAGTTTATACTTGATCTAGGAAACGACGATCAGTGTTTGGGATTCAAAGTTTTGCTTTCATTTTCGTTACCCAAACATACCAACTTGAGGGGTTTGACTTGGATAATAAATCAATATTATCACTTGTAACAATAAAATTGTTGGGGATTACATAAAAAAGTTTAAATACTTCAACCCTCAAACGCCTTTCTTAAATTTAGTGAATAGAGGACAATGTTCTTGAACCTATATTAATCTTTGGGCATATATCTTGTACACCTTGATTAAGTTTTTTATGATGACTATCTTTTAATTAATGCGTATTATGATGAAGTATTGGTCATATTGACCATCCTAGATTTGAATATTGGGAAAAAAATGTTAAACGATATCTTCAATAATTGAATTGAATTGAATCTAGTTATCATTTTAAATTGAATAGTTGAAAAAATCGGAGTGTATCTGATTATGTTTCTTTTAATTTTTTAGATAGAAGGCCTACAAAAAGTATTTGAGAGTTACAAGTAGGAAATTGTATTATTTGTTACAGTTGAGGTCTACACAACACCTTAAAGCGACGTGCAAGAAAAAGACCAACTAGATTACATCTTCACTATCCACTGCTGAGGCTTAAGAATGTGAGTTGAGCCTAAAGTTGCAACTTTGAAAGGCGTCAAACCCTAATTAAAAATCTAAAAAACTTGGTTCTTAGGCACTAATGTTCAATATATTAAGCTTAAAGCTTAAAGCTTAAAGCACGTATGATACGATAAATGACCCCAATAAGTCGGACTCAACTGGATCAATCATTTCTGTTGTTAGGGCGAAGAACCAAACCAAGAATTGAGACGAATAGACGGGCTACTAAAGGGTCATTATATCACCAATGCTGGAATCGTAACACTACAGGTATAGTGCTTTAAAACAAGAGTTTGATGCATTTCTCAAAGGAAGCTATACAAAATACTGGACTTTAATGTTTCGCTACAAATACGTGTTTAGAAATTTTACTCATAATTAGATACCTTATCTCCATGCATGTAAAAAAGACCGACCAATTAATCACATTTTTTTTTTTATAAAATTATAACAATTCTTTAATAAAACACATATGATGGTTCTAATATAAAAATCACAATTTGTTAAAATTACCATCTTTCTTAAAGGATTATAACTACCCCTCTATTTACATGATGCAAACAAGGATATATTAAAATAAGATACATATAGCAAAAGTAGAACAAGAAGCACAAAAAATTGCATGCAATGTAATACTGGATATTACATGAGCACCTGTCACCTATCCCCCAATCTATGATGGGCTAGAGTAATCTAGAGAGAGTTTTTTTTTATCATTATTTTCGTCAGATATATTTCACTTGAATTGGATAAATTAGGTGCCTTCTTGCTTGTAAGCGTTACATTTTATGCATTTTAAAGCACAGCACAATGTATTACTATCCCGGACAAACTACACAAGTACGCTAATTGATAATCAGCTAAAAAATTACTAATGATGCTTTTAAACATGTTCTTCGATTACCTTACAAGAAGTTGCTACAGGAGGAGTTGGAACAGTAGATATTCACACGCACGCACGCACGCACACGGAGGAGCAGTAAGAGAAAAAACAAATGAAGAAAAAGATGTGGAAAATGAGAGAAACTGCTAGATAAGTCCAGTTCAGAGTGTTAGACTAATAATAATAATACTTGGAATCAAATAGCAGAAGCTGCAGCACAGTCATAAATAAATCCCGCACGTCTAATCTCAAAGACGAGTCAGACGCAAAGCGACGCGTGTCCGTCTACTGCCTCCGGCCAACTAAGCAGGTAATGCACCCAAATGCGCCAAGTCTCAACTCTCAAAGCCTTCTGACAGAACTATGATTTGAAAGAGAAAAAAATACGACCACCATTATATTATTGATTTGAATATTCGCAAAAACCAGTTCCTTTTTTTTATAAAAAAAAGTGTCGTTCGTAGGAGACTAGTAGTCGAAGAAACGAAGCAATGCACTCGTAGAAAAATCCAAAAGATGTAATCAAATTTCACGAATTCCGAGTCCTCGGTGCCAGCGGGAGCGTGGATAAAGTTAACCACCGCCTACATTCGGTGCCACACGACTTTGGGTGGGGAAACAACAAAATGAGGAATGCTATCAACCATTTTCAGTATATTAAGCTCCAAATTTTCTATTTGGGTGAATCTGAAATCTAGGTCACCCTGCCCAACCTAACCCAACCCAAAGGAAAATCACAAACCCTCAGCGATTAGGAAACCACATACACAATGCTCAAGATCTAAACAGAAAGTAAAGACAGGAAAAAACACGTCAAATTCACAGCAACCACAAAATTAATAAAAAAAAAAAAGCACTAACCTTTTATTACTGCTGCAGTATTGGTAAAGCTTGCCTCTGCAGGAGTAGATTATGACGCCGATATCCAGATCGCACAAAACCGATAACTCCTTGGCCTTCTTAAGCAATCCATTCCTCCGCTTGGAGAAAGTAACTTGGCGCGCGCTTTTATCTTCGATTCGCTTTATCTCCAGCTTCCTCCTCCCCATTATCCTCCGATCACGAAATCGAAGAGTCAAAAATATGGCATTTCTGCAGAGACGGAGATCCTTACCAGCGATTAAGGAAGAGGATTATGGAGCAATAGTGGTAGCGGAATCCGGATAGCGTTGGCTTATCTATAGGCGG
>AYJT01025280.1:0-10634 GCA_001278415.1 Ocimum tenuiflorum | reverse complement strand
ATAGAGAAATTAATTTATTGATAGACCCACTCTATTTTTTTATAATTGGTTCCTGGGTTGGCCCAATAGCCTTTTATTCAAGGAATTCTAGGCCCAGTAGGAAAAAATCTGCTATGTCCTTTAAAAATATGGGTTTGTGATTAAGAATCACAATACAATTCACGTGACAAAAATTAGAGAAAAAACCAGAGAAGGACAGCAATGGGGCGCCTACTAGGAAGTATTCTGGGCGGAGATTTCGCGATCTGTCATCCCCGGACTATGTGAAATCGGGTAGGGGATACAACTCAGAACCCAATTCTGGAGTCATCTTCTACATTCGTAGACGATATTTGCATCAAATTCACAGGTAATTATTCCGTAACTCTAGTGTGATGCATTTACAATTTTTAGGAGCATACTAAGCAAAATAACTGATGTGTGATAAGTTATGGTACCCAAAATTCGGTCCAGGCGAAACGAATCAGAATTCAGTTTTTACATTCATACAACATGAAGTTCCAATCCGATTGGACCCCAGTAATCATCTATTGTGAAGCCCTTCAAAGTATAGCTAAAGCTACGAATTTAGCCATCACTTTTGAGTCCTGGATGAATACCTTTCATGTCTGCTTGATTAGGGAACTCACTGATATCTTTTTTGATATGGGTAGAAGAAAGATGAGACTCTTTTAACAAGGCTACCAGTTATTGAATCCTTGACTTTAGATTGGATGTCGTACTTTCGAATGCCCTAAGTCTATTTAAAATTTCACCCAACCCTACTTCACTCATTCAATCTCCTAATTTGAATCATAGGTCCAATTCAAGACAGGTTGGTTAAGGTAGTTGTGTAGGCTTGCCAGCCTTGTTTCAGAGTCCTTAGTACTCTCTTCAGCTAAAGCATTTAGTTAATAGTATTAACGGGGGAGGGCCCCTCTGGGTGCTTCTACGTCTGGTTTTAGAATTTGATTGCTATAATGGAACTTCACAATTGGGATTGTCGACGGTCCTCTCCCTCTCTTCGTATCCTCCCGGGGCAACAAAAAAGGAGAACAATTCGGAGGCTATCCATGAGGTTTATCCCTAGTGTATAAATCCTATCTAAACGAAGTCATGGTGGAACACTCTTGAGATGCAAGAAATGCCCACAAGTGCCAAATGTGCGGATAAGATCAATGCTCCTACAACTCCCTTGTCCTCACAAACAAAGCAAAAAAAAGAAAAAAGAAAAAATAGGGTTGCCCCACCATGCCATGGCCCTTCTC
This sequence comes from Ocimum tenuiflorum, assembly GCA_001278415.1. Taxonomy (NCBI): domain Eukaryota; kingdom Viridiplantae; phylum Streptophyta; class Magnoliopsida; order Lamiales; family Lamiaceae; genus Ocimum; species Ocimum tenuiflorum. The sequence continues at coordinate 9,387 of AYJT01025280.1, read as the reverse complement.
TATGTGGGGGAATGGATGGCCTTATCTCCCCCTCCAATGGGCTTTTCTTATTTTTTGCAATTTCTTATTTAACAAAATGGGTGGAAGTGGTCTCTTACTGAAGTCTTACTAAACCAAGAAGGTGGTATAGAAGTTCTTGAATACGGAAAGGATTTGCCAATCAAGGTTGCATTCCCTTCCTTTGATTGAGTCAAGGAAGAATAGAACTGGTTCTAGTGAAAGAAATGAAAGCACACCGCTTGCTGATTTTGACTAAAGCCTTATGTGCTTCTTAATGAGAAGCAAAACCAAAATGCCTAAACACATTCTAGAAGAGATGAGGTAGGGGTTGTCCCGCTAATAAGATAAGACAAAGAGATGGAGAGTCTATGCCTTGAATGAATCAGTAAGAACAGATTAGTGGAATGAGGGATCAAGAGACGAATAAGGGTCCTAGTACTATCCAGGTGCGAAGAACCCCGAAGGTGACTACTATGAGCAAACACTTGAATGTAAAAACAAGGGATCACCCAACGAATGGACGAGCTCAAAGGGGGGGAATGAGGCAAGAACTATGCTTTTAGAGAAGCAGTGGTCCGAATCTTATTTGAATTGGGAGAATAACTGACTAACCCATGCCATAAGGGGTCATTCTCCAATGGTGGGACGAGGTCAAGCTTTTAAGTAGAAGTTATCAAGCAAGTGCAGCAAGCGCAGGGATGTGGCTCATTAGCGTCTCAAGTGGGTATGAGACCCATCTTTCAATGCGATCAAGCTTCTAGCATCTATCTCAGGTAGGGGCTGATCAACTCAATTTCTAGCAAAGTTCAAGGCATCAATGTTAGCAGATCAACTCCAAAAGGAGTTGGAGAAGATTTAGTTTGTGCAATAAGAATCAGAGGGAAGAGCCCCAAAGTAAGTAGAGTTAATGGGACGACTCCGCCTTCAATACAAAAGAATCAAGTAGGGCATAGACTTTGAGATTGGAGCCTTGCCCGGAAGAGACCGATGGCACCTCTGACCCATAGGCCTTTAGTCCGGCTTTTGCATAGGTAGTTCTTAGCTTCTTTCTTGTGATAAGATAAAGTGATAAATCGCCCGTTATGAGAATACATCTCTTACTAAGAGATCAAGACTATTTAGTGTGGGAAAAAGAGAAATGAGAGTAAGATATCAATCAGAGTCCTGGCGTATCCGGATTCATTTACCTTTGCCCATGAGGTAGTGCATTCATTCAAATCCGTCACTGAAATTATTCTGTGGGGTATATACAGTTTCCAGGTTGGATTTTTTTAGGTCATATAGGACTAGTTAGGTATATAGAGGTGGTGAAATCTAACCATTCAATCGATGTTCGCTTAAGTGTCAAAACCAAGGTTGTTTTTCTTTTCCTTAGCTCATCATTCATCACTTGGAAAACAAAGAAAGAAGAAATTGTATCCAAGTCTAACATAGAAATTGAGTACCTTCTGTTTTTTTTGCTTATTTAGTTGAGTAGTTGCAGGCTCAGTCCCAGTTTCGTCCCTGTTATTCGAGTTGGAAAGCAAGCAAAGCAGTTATAGCTCCACCAGTTAAAGAGTTGTGTATCGCTCCACCAGTTATAGCTCAGCGGGAACGCTACTCATAGGGAAGAACAAGAGTAAAATATAAGCAATCATTCATCTAAACAAGTTAAGAATAAAAGGAAGACATCCATTGCGCATCACTAAAGGGGTTAAATGATACAGAACCAACAAGTCTAAGTTTGAGTACGTGACCAATTGCTTACAAATGGTTGAATACAACAGAGACATGGTTGGAATGTACATATAATGAAGCACACCCCAGGGCATTTAATCTCTTAAAATGGAAAGGGGTCACTTCTCAAGTTTTGCCGATTTCCCTGTTGGTCAACTTGCACATTTAGAAATATATGCAGGGTGTGAGTACATGAACACTCAGTGGACACATTGCCGAAAAGTTACATACATAAAAATCAATTTGTGTTGCCTATTCAAGTAGCTGAATGTGGAGGGTTTTATTTGGAAAAGATCCCACAAATGCAAATATGGTTTTTAAGTATGCATGTGGTTTGATTACCATGTTATCTGTTTTCTAATCACTCGCCAACTAGGGGTAGGCCTCCCCGCTCTAGTCGTTGTGTATAGACACCTCACAAATCCCAGCGAGCATGGATGGCACGACACACCATCATCATCACCTTCATTAACACCAACAACATCATCGCCATTCACCATCAATCAATAATAAATCATGGAGGTTACTTAACAACTCTCTTCGCAACAGTTCACGTAAGAGAGACATACAAGCATGCAAAATAGTCATAGGCAAACACATAGTTTGACAATCACAGCTGGTGATTTCATAAAGGTAAGACATATTGGTTTCATATATATTTTAGTTAGAAAGCCTACCCGTCTTCTTTGTCGCTTGAATGAGGTGTTGGTTGTATGGCGGGTACTGCTTCTACCTTCACCGCGTGCCCACCTTCGTAATAAAATAATCGCGCATGAGGATGTTGTCATCAAATCAAAATGGAGACTTCGTATTATACATGCATCGTGTTTGATCGTTAATACTTTCATTATTCTTATTTTGGTCGTTGGGTTTGGAGTGGAGACTCAATATACATAACTTATAGCAGTTTGTTAAATTTCTAGAGCACGGCATCTGATCGGGTCGATCAAGGATTCGATCGGGTTGATCCTGTTTGGATGGATCGGGGATCCAAGGCTTGATCAAGTAAATCAAAATAAAACATGATCGGGTTGATCAAAACAGATTGAGTCAATTAGAAATGCTGATCGAGTGCTAGATCGGATCGAAAAGGGTTTCGAAGAGTTCTTGAGGGATCGACTCGATCTTCAAACATGATCGGGTCGATCTTCAAGTGTTCTTGAGCAATCAATAGAATCTTCAAACATGATCAGGTCAATCTTCAAGTTTTCTAGAAAATTTCTAAGGTTCTTGGATGATCGAGTCAATCAGGTGCTGATCGATCTGATCTTCATAGGGAATCGGAATCGAGTCGATCAGCTCATCGATCGTGTTGATCGGATTGTCTGGAAAGTCTAAAAAATTTATATGTTTTTCGCATTTTTGGTCCAAATTTGATGTAAAGGGTACCTATGGCTTCCTAATTTCGAGTACAAGCAGAATATATATATTCAAAACTAACATTCATTCACGTTTTGGGCATCACAATGAAAATGGAAAAATTTAGGGTTTCATGAATATTCACCAAATGATCAAGAATTCAAGATATGATTCAAGGTATGGGATAAGCATGTTTTGATCATCAATAATACATCAAGAAAATGTGATTCATCAAAGGATTCGAGATAGCATGCTTGATTTGAAGAGAAATGGGTGGCTACGGTTTTGCTTAATTGGAGATGAAATGATGTGGTTGTTTGACTCTTTGATTTCCCAAATTTGTATTTTCTCCCGAGCTCTAATCATCCAAAAATGGCTAAGTTTCGATCAAAAGATAAAATGACAAGAGTTTGGGTGTAATTTTGAATTTTGGATGAATTTATGAGGGAGATGGCTCCTTTTATTTATAGAAGGGGAGGGAGTCAAGACGAAACTGGTGAAATCATCGTCCAGTCTCCAAACCACGACGCTTTGAACTCAGTTCAATCAACCATCGATTTCTACAATATTTTCGGTGTGTATTTTTCCAAAATAATAGGGTTTCGAACCTTCATCGGTGTTCGGGATTTTTATGACATCATCTTATGGTATTTACTAGTAGATCTTATAATCGCGATGATTTGAGTTCTACCTATCCGATTGGCTTTCGGAATCCTCATTAAAATCCCTATCTGTTAAGGTATAATTTATCATAGTTTAAATTAAAATAAAGATATCAAATTAATCGAGCTATGCCCGGTTGAAGTCACATATATTTTAGAAATTAATTTACGGGGTGTTACAGGTCGAGAGACTCAAATGGGGCGGGCCTCGTCCCTATTGAGCGTACCACCGCTAGAAAAGACTACAACCCAAAAAGAAATCTCGAGAGAGATGTTTTCAAATTTCACAAAAAAACTAGATCGGAAGACGAATGAGATTAACCTGGTTGATCTTCTATTTAGTGATCGGTTATTCCTCACTAAGCATTAGTCCATGTCTCTTGAAAATAGGCACCTTATTATTCTTCTCTTCAGAAATTTTGAGTTGGATGAAAAGATCAATCAATAGCACTGGGCAGCTACATAAGACATAGCACGGAAAGATAGACAATGTTCTTGCACCATGGAGAAAGAGGATATATGATCATTTTCTTCTTCTGTGCATATCTGTGATGGGTAAATCTCCATAAGAAAGGACAACTTTCGTGTAGTTTGTGATTATCTATCAAGGGGGTCTCGTGATTCCTATGCCACCGTATTTTTCGATCTTTTTCTTTTAATGCTTGGACCCGAAGCAATAGCTTCTAGCTAGTTCAGTGGATAAGAGAAATATGCTCCAGCTTACTCAAGAATGGGACGGTAGTGGTCCACCAGAACGAGTCGATTACCTTTCTTTTCTAGGCCTGTTCAGACATATGATTCCCACAAAAGAACAAGTTGGTGAGCCGTGTGAAGGGAAACTTTCCAGCATGGTTTGGAGAGTACTGAACTAGAATAAGAGGTTCACTCCATCAACTGCAGCCGGAATATGGGAATGAAGAAAGAGATTTAACTCTTTGACATGGTTATCACTACATTTTCAAAAGAAAAGGACTTGTGCATCGAGCTTTCTTCAATCCTGATTAGCTTCAAGTCCTAGAAAAGTAGATAGTACAGACAAAGTTCTTACAGTTGTTGCCTCAGGGCCAGAATAGAGGGCTTGGCTTCGTTATCGCTCCTATGTAGTGGTGGACCTAAACTAAAAAGTGGTATTTCATTGGTCATCAGAAAGCAAAAGCAAAGGCGGCAGTTTTAGGACCTTGACTGTTGCATTGACTATGAGCAGAGAACTTGTCTTTCACTGCGCTACACCTCATCTCACCACTCGGAGCATATAGATCCACCGGATCAATGAAGACTTAAACCGAACTCGCCCATCCTTTTTGGCACTACAGAGAAAGTGGCACTTTCGTCTAACCTGCTATGGTTTCAATGCCCTTACAAGGTAGTGATGAGTTTCACACGCTCTAAGCCCGACCATAAGCTTAAGAAAGATTGGCCGCACTCGTAAGGAACAGGAAAGCATAGTGGCGGCCAAAATTTCTGTAGAAGAAGGAGTTGAAGCCATTTTAGTGAACGATAGTTTTTTTCCCGATGTTGTTTGAAACAAATGGCAGCAAATACTAGGAGTTATGATGTTGTAGAGGAAAAAACCTGGGGACACATGAGTGTGGTGGTCCGTACGAGATTGTTGTCACCACAAATACAATAGCCCTGACTTCTTTTTTTGCTCCTCTTCCTCCTCCCTGAATGGGTGAAGACGGCTTAATGGTTACGTTAGGCATAAAGGAAACCCAGCGATGTAGTGTAGTTGAAATGGGGGGAGGTGGAAATCTTTCTCCAATCTGTTCATCGTCTACAACAAAATCAATATCAAATGAGCCTGAGAGAAGGCGACCTTTCTCGAGAAACATGATGAAATTTCTGTTCTTTCTTTTTGCTTTTTTATTTTGTAGGTAGGTTCAGTAAGAGCAGAGGAGATCAGATACACGGAAACGAAGACCTTCGACCACAATTAGATTTAGACCAGGAAGGGGAAAGAGCACCTCTGAAGAAAAGAAATGAAATCCCTGTATACGCTTAGAGAATTTTTAGAAGTGACGACATAAGAAGATTACCCAAATCTAGAACGACTTTCGAATGTTTTCAATAAGTCCCGCTCGGCCAAATTCTTCCAGTCAAGTCTTATGAATAAAACAGGCACGTCAGTGACAGTCTCATCTCCCGATTCACTATACGCTTTGTCCTTTCACTTACAAATTCGGGTAGAGATAGAATATTCAATTTTCATCTTCTTAAGGTGGGAATCAAGGTCAAAACTAAAGAATATCGATATGGTAGAGAATCTATCTATTCTATTTACCACAGTGGCGATTCAGACAAACAAAGAGCCAAACCAATTTCGTTGCAATTATTCCCCTGGAGTTTAGGATTTTTCATTATTTTAGCACCAAGCTAAGGCTAAAAATAAGACCACGCTTAGTGGATTGACCTAAAATACCAGAACAAACACTCTTTCTTTACTATGGTCTTATGTTGAAAGAAGAGAGCTGACCCTGAGGCCTTGATAAAGAATCGATTCCAAACCACAATGCTAGCAGATGAAAAAACCTGCTTTTCTTTTCTCATTTCCGCTCCCGTCCAATAACGGGATATTAGTGTAGGCACATGTAACAAGAACTAGTTTGAGGTAAAGGTTCTCCTCATGCAGGTACTAATTAAAGTAGTAGGTTTGGTTACAGGAATTAGGTTAGTTATAAGAAATAGTCTCTAGTAGTGGAATAAAATAAGTACCTGTGTGTTTCGTTGCCTACCCAACTATGATATAAAATAGGTAATATGATATCTATCGTCTATTTTCTCTTTATAAAGGACTCTGAACCTTTCGATTCTACCTTCATTCTCATGATTGAGCCTTTCTATTTCCCGTTTGCTTGTAGCCCGGAGGGCGCAATGCCTATGCTCAGAAGTAATTTATCCCGCATTCTTAGTTGGCCTTTCCCCTAGTGGCTTTCTTATTCGGATAAGTCTTTCTTTTGTCTTCAGATTGTTTAATTCCTCCAGTGAGTGGTGAGTTTCCATCTCTTACTTTAGTATTCGCTTCATCTTGACTGTCAAAAATGGATTTGACCTCAAGCCATCATGCATTTTTGGACCTGAAGAAGGGAATTCAACTGGCGAGTAGTGAAAAAAAACCCTCCTTCTATATCCTACCCTGGTTATAATCAAACTATATCTCACCCGGAAACATATGATAAAAATCCCCCATACATAGGAGTTGAGAGGAAAGCTTATTAGCTTACTAAGATTCGTTGCTAAGAGGCATGAATTAAACAAGCGACATGATGCCACTGAAGAAGCAAACTAAGCACATACCGACTCTTTTCTTGTTTCTCCATAGAAGTGAAGTTAAGTTATTGGAATGCCTCATTGTCACAGAAAGAGAGGCCTACAAGAGGTTTTAAAAGTGAAGCGTCAATGTACTGGAATAGACTTCGCGCCGGAAATCGAGTGCTCATCGGCTGTGCCGTTCTAGAGCTCTCTCCGGTTCGCTAGAATTCAGATTGGAGACTTTGGATTTCTCTTGGGTGCTCCTCACTCATTCTGTATATTTGTGATAGGAGCTTTTGGACAGTGCTAACCTCTCCAGAGTCTAAGATACCAGGTGGTGGTCTGGGCACATTCCTAAGAACTTGTCCGGTCGTAGAATTGTTGGCCACGACGGTGGTATCGGGTTGATTGCTGGTAGTTAGCGGCTTAGCAGACATGATAGCTTGCGGTTTCAATGTTTTAGTAGGTGATCGCGTGGTTGGATTGGTGTCTTAGAAAGCAGAGGTTTGATTTTGATTGTTTGAATGATCTAGGCTCTAAGCAGGAAAGTAAATCGGACACTAGGACTTCCAGGAAGGTTTATAGTCCCCTGGAACGAACTGGCTGGTATCTTATAGAGTATTTTCGGAGAAATTACAATATTTCTCGATGTGGTGTTTGTCGGAGAAGATGATCGATCTTTACAATGTGTATTTTTGAATTGAATTGTGTATGCATGGTGTAAGAACACTATTTATACTGTTATATTGATAAAATTTGAATTATTCCTAAGCTAAGGACTCTATTTACAAATCTCCGAAGGGGCGTTCTGCAAATACAATTGGGGAGGTTGGAGCCATGCGTTCTCCCCTATAGTGAGTCAGCAGAGAATCATTCTGGATCTTTCCAGCACGTGTGCTGCACGCACTGGGAATCTCGATGTCGGGTCCAGAGAGGCTTCGGGGCTTGGTACTCATGCTATATTCGAACCTTGAGGAGCCTTCAAAAGAGGATGTTTGTGCTAAATCCATCGACTGGGTTCCTTTGAAGTCCTGAGAGGGTTCGAGAAGCCTGTCGATTGGCTGGAGTTCGTGGCAGTATGCACAAAGCTGGTGTTCTGGACTTTTGATCAACGGATGGGGATGAACGAATATTTTGGCCCACAACAGTAACAATAATTAAAGAAAAATACTAATAATCCACAATTCGGCGAAGACCCCTCGAAATACCCTCAACGGAACATGCCGCGCCGTATCATGTCCATATGAATAATTCAAAAATATCATGACACATATTTTGCAAACAAAAAATATGCGCTCATTTAGATTTTCATAAAGAGAGCTAAACAACTCGAAAAGACATTTAGGATTTTATATATAGGCCAAATTATCAGATCTAACCTAAACTAATATTTAACTCTCAAATATACTCAAGTTATTATTTTTGACAAAAAAAATACTCAAACTAATGAAAATCTTTCAAATCCAACCCCAACTATTTTTTGGTGATTGGAAATCTAAATGGGCTCAAAAGTGATGGTGTGAAATATGACTGAACTTCAATTGATGACATGGAAATATAAAAATTGAAAAATTAATTTGAATATAAAACATCCAATGAAGGTTCGAAACTATGCTAAAATTTTTCGAACTGATAGAGAGCAAAGCCGTCTATTGTTGATTTATAGCCAATGAGGATGGGAGTAGTATGGGTTCGGGTTCGAGATTCAACTCTGAGGCTCAAGTTCGAGGATTGAATTTGTGGGTCGACTCTGAGGTTCTAGTTCGAGGGTCGAAGTCAGGTCTAAGGGTCGAAGGTCAAGGGTCGAAGTTAAGTCTGAAGGTCAAAGTTCGAGGTCGAATCTGTTATTCGAGGCTCGAGTTCGAGTCGGGGTGGCATGCATGAGTCGAGTTCGAGTCCATGGTATCATGCTTTGCAGTAGTGGTCTAGTTGATTTTATTTTGTTATTTATTTATTTCCATATGGGATTTGTTTATATCCCTGTTTGATTTGTTTATATCCTTATTAGATTTGTTTATATCTTTATTGGATTTGGTCAGGTATTTGTATTGGGGTATTTAATCCCCCAAAGTTGGGTATTTGAGTTTTTAAGCATTAAATTTGGTATTTGACATTATCGCTGGGCACATCTCCGACGTGATTTGGTTCTGCTTCTATCAATTGGTCTGACATGCTGGATCCCCGTTCCACCGGGATGACGAAGTCGAATAGTGATAGAATCACCCAATTGGAGGATGATCAGGTAGAGATTATGGAGACCATGGAGGTATATGGAGAAAAGATGGATGCGCAGGGAGAAAAGATGGATGGGCATGGAAAGCAACTCACGAAAATCACAGCATCTCTTACCGTATTGTCTGCCGTGATTTTGCAAGCACCGGGGTAGGTTCAACAACCGCCG
>AYJT01025232.1:0-29378 GCA_001278415.1 Ocimum tenuiflorum | reverse complement strand
GGCAGTTCAACTGGAGGGGGTGAAGGAGCAACTGGTGGTACATTGTTAATGGGCAAACCTTCCCCTTCATTGAGATCTGGGAGCCCAGAGGAATGTCGTGATCAGCCTCTTCAGAGCAGCTGGTCTCTGCTCCATCCCTGTGAAGTTCTTGTTCAGCAGTTGCAGACTTGACAGGCGCAGGGATAGAAGACTTGGCTGGTTGATCAACATCACCCACTTCATCCTTCTCACTAGCTGTTGCAGAGTGTTGAGAGAAGGTAGGGAAGTGCAGAGCAGTTGTATTTTCTGGAGGAGTAGGAGGCTAAGTCTCAGCAGGATCCTAAACTTGGCTGGGCTGAGCTGTGCTAGTTGGAGGGCTGGATCGAATGAAGATGCCCTTAGTGGAATGAATTGGCTCACTTAGTCGACTGGGCCCTTTATCAGTTTGCCTTTCAGGAGGCAACTCATCTGACTGAACAATCAATCGGTAAGAGACGATGTCTTTGATCCTTTGAACGAGCTCCCCTTTCTTGGTGGGCCTGACTAGCTCATGTCCAGGCCATCTCTGCAGCCAGATCTCCTCATTCTTCCAATAAGTGCATCCAAACCTTACCAGTAGGATGACTAGATCGTTGAGTTCTACGGAGAAACGTCAGTAAAGGTACCTATGTACCCTGACTACTTCCTGCAGTATGAGCTGAACAAGGGATTTTCATTGTTCTCAATGTGTTTCAGCTCCTTCAAAAATGACTCCAGCCGATACTGGGCTTGAGCCTCCATCAATTCCTCAGGTGGTTGACTCCATCTGATGATATCCATATTCTCAGGGTCATATGGAATAAGGGGTAGGCACCAGTCGGTGATGCACTGGCATGTGTGAAATTCATACGGGTGATCAGATGAGGGAACGAGAATCTGATTGTCCTTAGTGGAGCCCGTGGAAAATGCATCAGGCCTTTGATCTATGGATGATAAGGGGGCTAATCCATAGCAGGACCTTCTTCAGTAAGCCCTTCATCGATGATCCGGACAAGGGAGTCAGAATCGGTCTCTTTGCTGTTGGACAACAACAGCTTCTTCCTGGCCTTTTAGGAGCAGCTGGCTCCAGCTCAGTTTCTGTTATCTTTTTCTTTTGAGTTCGGGCAGCTGACCTCTTTTCTCTTGTAGTGGGGGCATCTATCCTCTGTCCTTCAGACACGAAGGACTTGGTCTTGGGAGTGAATGCACTCCTACCACTTCCTCTCCTCTCACCAAGGACAACCTCTTCCAGTTCTCTGAATTTCTCATCCTCAGCTGCCTTGAGCACAGCTTTCTCAGCTTCCCTTTGCTGAGAGCTGATTAGAGAGTCAACTACTCATGCCACCATTTCGCCGACAGCTGGGCTGTATTGTTGGTCATAGGTCGTTTGCACCGGCCTCTACGATCTTTTGGCCTTGGGGTCTCAGCTAGGATTCTTCTTGGCAGACGGGGGGATAAAGTCGAACATCTCCAGTTCTTCACCAGGCCCGACAACTAACATAACTGCCTCAAGGATGTAGCTGATGGTCAGCACGTAGTGGACGTGTTTCTCAAACATGTGGCTGGTCTTGATGGTGTGATTTCTTTGGACATTTTCCTGCGTCTTCTTGAAGATGTAGTCTGCCTAGTTAGCCTGTTTCCCATCATTTATTACCATCCTAGGCTTGTATTTCTTGCTGGAGAGCTCTGATTTGGTGCCAAGGTCACATACTATACCCTTGTTTACTACATCCAGCAAGATCTGGTAGATGGGCTTCAAGGAGCTCTTGGGAGTTTGCAGCTTGAACTGCATCTGACCCTTTTTCAACTCTTTCCATCTATTCCAGTAGGTCTCCTCTGGTATAGTTGATCTGGTCAGGTAGGTGCACATGTTGACTCCATCTTGAGATAGCCCGAAGTGCTGGGCTAGAAAGGCTGGAGAGATTGTTATTCTGGTCCTGTAGACCTTAGTGGTAAAGGACTGGGAATCGTGCTGAATAACTGCCCTCTTATAGAATTCAGCTACAAGGTTTGGGTAGAATCGTCGTGTGGCGGATGTGACGAATTAGAGAATGTCAGATCGTTGAAGATCCATCTCCAACTTCTATATGGGTTCCAGGTAGTTGGCGTATTGTTTCTTCAGGAGGGGCAAGTTGAGAATCTTGTTTTTCTAAACTTGCAACTATCTCTTCTCGGCATGACTGAGATCTCTAGTGCTGGATTTTGCGATTGAGGCTAGGGTAGTGAGATGAATGGCTACCATAATGTTTTTGGCAGATTGATCATGAGCAATGGAAGCCATTGAGGGAGATTTGAAGTGAAGGGTTTGTGAGGAGATTTGGGAATTTTTCTAATACGGTAAGTTTTGGGTGCTGATGATCGAAAGGGTGATCATGCATGAAAAGTTCCCTTTCTTAGTCCCATTATCACGGAATCAACGGACTGGATTGGCCGTACTGAGATCATGCGGGAAGGCAATTTCAGGCAGGTCTGATCGCAATAGTTACTTTCCACATGGCAGCTCTCGATTGGCTCCCAACTCCGGGTGGTCACTGTCGCATTAAATGAGCACTAATGGCATTAGAATTTTGAAGTAAATGAGATTTGGGCCATGACATTAATACCCTTCGATATATATTCCCTTCATTAAATGAACTCAATTTTCTGAGGGCTTGGACTCAATCTTTTACTCATTAGCTGATTTAATAAAAGACTACGATGATACAAACACAATTGAGAGCTTGGACTCAGTTGTCACCCCACTAAGCAATTGACAACTTATCAGTTATTAGGCGTCCCACTCAGAGTGATCAACCTAATAACTAATAGTATCCTTGATCAGTTCTTAGTGTGTTAGTAGGGAGCTGCAACTCAGCCGACCTAGTTATAACTGAGAGCTGGGACTCAGTTATCCTTGAGTTGTTACCAAACTATTTGACAGCTGAGAGCTTGGACTCAGTTGTTCTCATACATAGTCAAGTTTTCACTTATTCTTCAACTACTATATCCAGCTCTAGTAGACCGAGTTGGGTACACATATCTTTGAATCTGGTTTCTTGAAGAGGTTTTGTGAAGATGTCCACAAGCTGGTCTTCAGTCTTCACATATGCTATTGAGACATCCTTATTCTGGACATGATCTCTGATGAAATGATATCGGATGTCGATGTTCTTGGTTCTGGAGTGGTGTACTAGATTTTGAATGATAGCAATGGCATTATTGTTATCACATAATATTGGTACAACTTCAGTTTCCACCATGTAGTCTCTCAGTTGCTGCTTGATCCATAGCATCTGAGCACAACAGCTTCCAACAACTACATATTCAGCTTCAGCTATTGATATGGCGACTGAGTGTTGCTTTTTCTGAACAAGAGACCAAGGAATGAATTGGCAAGTTCCGCTGGTACTTTTCCTATCGATTCTGCAACCATTGAAATCAAAATCTGAGTAACCCGTTAGATCCAGGCTGAAATCTCTAGGATACCAAATCCCAAGGGTTTTTGTACCCTTCAAATATCTGACTATTCTCACAACTGCGTCAATGTGCAATTTCTTAGGATTAGTTTGAAATCTCGCACATACCCCAACTGCATAGCTGATGTCTGGTCGGCTAGTAGTTAGATATAATAAAGATCCAATGATGCCTCTGAATGTTGTGGGATTCACTGATTCGCCATCCACATCGAGTGTCAACTACGCACTCGTGGTCATAGGAATTCTCAATATCTTTGTCTTCCCAGGACAGAACTTCTTGACGAGCTCACGGGTATACTTTTGTTGATTGATGAAAATACCCTCATGCATCTGCTTAAGTTGAAGTCCTAGGAAGTATGACATTTTCCCCATCATGCTCATCCAGAAATTTCCTTGCATCAGCTGAGCAAACTTCTCCCATAGAGCTGGATTCTTGGATCCAGAGATGATGTCGTCGACATAAATTTGTACCAAAAGTAAGTCCCCATTATCTTAAATGTGAAAGAGAGTCCTGTCAACCTTCCCTTCTTGAAATCCATTCTTGAGCAGTAATTGAGATAAAGTCTCATACCAAGCTCTCGGGGCTTGCTTTAACCGTACAAGGCTTTCATTAACCTGTACACTTTGTCACCTTGCTGGAAGCCGGTTGGTTGTTCCACATAAACTTCTTCAGACAACTCTCTCTTGAGAAATGCAGTCTTCACATCCATCTGATATACAATAAATTCATGGTGAGCTGCATATGCTAGGAACAATCTTATGGCTTCTATTCTTGCAACTTGTGTGAAGGTTCCATCGAAATCAATTCCCTCACACTGTGCGTATCCTTTAGCCACTAATCGAGCTTTGTTCTGGGTGACAATCTCGTTCTCATCTCTTTTGTTCTTAAACACCCACTTGGTTCCAATGAATTTTTGATGAGATGGTTTATCTACCAGATACCAGACATTGTTTCTGATGAACTCAACAAGCTCTTCTTGCATTGCCGTGATCCAATCAGATGAAGCTAAGAGTTTCTCTATCTTTGATGGCTCTATCTGGAAAAGAAAGTAGGTGAAGAAACATTCCCACGATCTAGTGTGCACAGGATCAGTTGGGTCGTCTAGGACGTCTTCAGTTGGGTAGTTTCTCAGCCATAGGGGTGGCCGAATGACTTCAATAAATATTTATTGATTAACGGCTGCATCGATGGGGGCAGCTGCGATTAGAATATCGACAACATTTTTGAGTTGGATCTCCTCTGTCATATGTATTCCTTCAAGAACTGGGGTTCCAGGGGTTTCCTCCATCTCAGCTCTCTCGCCTAGAGTTGGGGTTCCAATTGTTATCTCCATCTCAATTCTTACTCGAGGAACTGGGGTTCCAGTGGCTATCTCCTTTTCAGCTGAAGTTTCATGAATATCTTCAGTTGGGATGAGATTAACTGGATCTGATAGAGCTTCTCTAGAGTCATCCTCGGTTGGACCTCCTTCTTGATTTGAGGTTCCCCCTGCGTTGGTGACTCTTCCAGCTGTGTTCTGGAGTGTTGCATTTTGTAAGGTCTCAGCAAGAACTTCTGCATCACAAACCTTCTCACTCATTTGTACTCCGATTGAGATTGCTTGACTCTAAACTGAATTTCAAAATTCAAACTAGCTGGTTCAGCTAGTTGCACACCACGGGTGTTGCCCAACTGAATATCAGCTTCATCGGCATCTTGGCAGTTTAGAGCTAGCTCCGAAATGTTCCTACACACTAAGGTAGACTCATCAAAAATAACATTGCATGTTATTTCCATAAGAAGAGTTGTCTTGTTAAATACCCTAAATGCCTTGTGAGAGGGGTATCCATATCCCAGAAACTCTCCCCCATCAGCTTTAGGTTAAAATGTATTCAATTTTGACTTCTCATTGTTGTGAATATAACATGGACAACCAAAAGCACGAAGATGAGTCAAGGAAGGGTTACGACCCTTATACACTTCGTAAGGTGTTTTATCGAGTCGTAGGTTGGTGAAGCTACGGTTCTGAGTGTACTAAGTTGTGCTGACAGCTTCAGCCCAGTAGCTTTGTCCGATCTTAGCCTCAGATAGCATGGATGGCACAGCTTTCTTCAAAGTTCTGTTCCTTTATTCTGCAAGACCATTCTGCTGTGGTGTCCTTGGAGCTGAGTGCTCATGACTGATCTCATGATCCGCACAGAAGTCCATAACTGGTCCGTTGCAGAACTCAGTCTCATTGTCTAATCATCTTCTAACTACTCAACAATTCTTCTCGTTCTGAACCTTCAGAATAGCTCTGTCAAAGCTATCTTCACCTCAGCCTTGCTCCGCAGAAACTCTATCCATGTGAATCTGGAGAAGCCGTCGATCACCACCAAGGTGAAACTCCTCTCTCCAACTGATTGAGGAGTAACTGGCCCGAACAAGTCCATGTGAAGCATCTCTAAGACTCTGGAAGTGCTTGGCTCGATAGCTTTTCTTTTGAATGAGGTCTTGGTTTGCTTCCCAAGCTGACAGGCGCCACACACTCATTTCTTCTTCATTACCTCAGCTGGCAGCCTTTCGACTAGGTTGTGCTTAACTAAGTGGTTGATGGTCTTGAAGTTAGGGTGATTGAGCCTCTTGTGCCATAACCAGCTGGTGTCTGCGGAACTCTGAGAAACTAACCAGGAGCTGGGACTCCCACTGTTCCAATCAACGATGTATAAACCTCCTTTTCTGATGTCGCAGAGGATGATTTCCTTGGAAATACGGTTCTTAATTAGGCACTCATTTTTAGCGAACACCGTCTTGTAGCCATGTTCTCCAAGTTGACGGATGCTCACTAAGTTATGCTTGAGATTTTCCACGAGTGAGACACCATTTAGGGTAACTCCGATTATCATTACCGATCCAGTTGCTACAATCTTGCCTCTAGAGTTGTCCCCAAAAATGACTGAAGGACTATTGATAGGTTTGATGTACGATATGATCTCCTTGATCCCAGTCATGTAGCCAAAGCAGCCACTGTTCAATATCCACAGCTCGGCTTCTTTCTTTTGTAGTTGTCTCCCTTCTGTGACCTGCAACCACAAAGAGGATGATTAAGGTACCCGTCTTACTTCGGGTCTTGAGGGGTCAGCAGGTTGATGAACCCTTTATGGATCTATACTTGTTTTGTTTTAAGCTTTTTGACCAAAGCAGTCTCTTTCACAGCCTTCTTTTTCGTTATAAGTTGAAAATACATGCGATCATGATGTTTCTTGTTAAAACGTGCAAGCGTATGAAAGTTACATTAAGTGGATGTGTTCATATCTAGAACTGGCCTTTCTATGTATCCTCGAGGAGCTGGACCTCGAACAACTATCTTGGAGTTTCTAGGTTGATATCCTAGTCCTCAACGGTTGGTTCTCTCAATCAGACGACTGTAGTCAGCATAGCTGAGTCTCGTCCTTTGCGGGTGTTGACTGGGTAAGGGTCTTCAGTCTGACTTAGCAGAACTGGGGTGTCTCCAGCTTGCTTTCGCACAGCTAGATTGTGATGTAACTGGTGCCCTAGGTAGCTTAGTATCCCTTGCCTTCATGGCTTTGGGAAAGGCAGCTGTCTTTTTAGACAATTTTCTTTTCTTTAGCTGTGCAGCTCTGGGAGCTGCAGCTGTACTAGATGGTCGGCTAGCTTGAGTTTGGGTTGGGAAAAATATAATTTTCTCCTTTCTTTTGTTCATGCATGAGGTTTTGTTATTCAAAATTGATGGACCGTGACCCAATCCACCTTTTTCTATGCATGATTTTTGAATACTGATTATATGCTCTAAATCTTTCAAGCTTTTATTGAAGGATAAAAGAATTTTATTCTCCTCGAAGTTTTTCACCTTCAGGGATTCCAATTCAGCTTTAAAAGCTGAGTTATCTTCCCTGAGATTTTCATTGACTGCCTTCAATGACTAAGCACTGTTCAGTTCGGCAATCAGTTTTTGAATTTGCTCCTTTGAGGAAGCATTCTCATGAGTGATTTTGTCTTGAAGCATGCACATGTACTTAAAATCTTTTGAAAGAGATTTTAATGTTAGGTCCTTGGAGTCAGAATGACATGACTCCAAGTCCTCATTTTCGTGCTCATGCACATTCAGGGACTCAGAGAAGTTGGTTACCTCATCCCCACCTAAGGTAAGTGCAATCTTAGTTTCCTCTTGAATGTCAACCATGAGAGCCACAAGTTGCTCCTCATCATCAAAGCTGCTGGCTGATTCTGATTCCAGAACTTGATCATGATATGGGATATTAGGCATCTCAGTTCTAGTTAGCATGGCCTCTGCATATTCTTTAGAGACCCTTTTCGGAAAGCTTTTCTTCATCTTCGCTCGCTGTTCCTCTCCAATCTGTGGACAATCAAACCTTAAGTGATTAGGAGTGTTACATTGAAAACATGTCCGCTGTTGTCGCCTTTTGAAATGCAACTTGTCGGACTTCTTTCTTCCTCAGCTTGGCTTTCTCAAGCCTCTTCGTAAGAATCCTCATTTGTTCTTCTAGCGCTTGGACATAGTTAGCTAGGATTTTCTCAGTCGAAGTGGATGGCTTCTCAACTGGCACAGCTATTGGAGCTGCGTACTGTGGCTTCTGTTGCTTTCTCGGAGAGAATTTCTTGACGAAGAGAGTAGCATCCTCCAGCTTTGATAGCTGCTCGAAAGTCTGTTTTCATGCTCGTTCATATGAGCTAGATCAAATTCATGTGCTCGCAGGGAGGCAAACACATCCTTCGTTGGTAGTTTGGAGAGATCACGCTCCTTAAATGTTGTGACCTTCACGAACCAGTCTTCTCTTGGCATACGGGCCAAAATTTTTGCGTTGAGCTCAGCCACTGGATATGTCCTTCTAAAAGCTGACAGCTCATTGACTATTGAGTTGAACCGGACCTCCATCTGCACAATAGATTCATCGGTTAGCATAGCAAATGACTCATATTTTTCCACACAAAGTTGAAGTTTCTTACGTATAATCTGTTCAGATTCTCTGCAAAGATCCTCAAGGAAATCCCACATTTCCTTGGCTGATTTGCATTTTTCAACATTCTTCATCTATTCCTCATCGAGGGTGGAAAATGGAATATCTTGAGCCAGATATTCTAGCTGATGACGTCTCTTATCATCAGATGTCCACTCTGCGTGTGGTTTCTCCACGTATTCTGGCTAGTCAGGAGTAGTACGACTGGCGTTGACTTTCTGGATTTTTAGAAGACCCTCTTCGATCACCAACTACATGTCCTTATGTTGACTCAGAAGATGAGCTTTGACTATTCTCCTCCAACTGGTATAATTTTCGATAGAGAATTTAGGTAGCCAGGTTGATGCCAAGTTTAGAATTAACTGATATAATCCTGCTCGCAACAAGAAACAGTTAAGAAAAGATGGATATGGTCCTTAGTGACACAAAATAGTTCGTCTTTTAGACCAACTGCTCTGATGCCACTTGTTGGTCCCAAATCAGAGATAGATATAATGCGGAAGCATTAGTAAATAACCATTTGTGGAAATGGTATGCCCAATTTTATCTCAGCTGACTTAGGAGAAAGTCAGTTGGGTTTTTTGAAGTTATTCTTGAGTAGGTCAGTTAGGGTTTATTCTCAGTTATACTTCAGCTACTATGTGGTAGCTGGGTTTCAAACACTTAGCAGAAATATAAGAAAAACTGTAAATAGACACGGATATTATAGAGGTTTGGATTTAATCAATCTAAGTCCTCTCTTCCTTCAAATAAATGCAATTCACTAATCTTCGTTATACTCGGTGTTTGAACACGGTTTACAACTAAGATTCTTCTAAAACAGAGATCTTCTAATGCTTTAGGTCACAGTAATCTTCGAAGTTTTATCGGAGTCCGTTTCCTAGGCTTCTTTGATTGGCAGGTGAAGGTTTCAATTCCCTTTAGAACGTGAATTCAGATGGTGGTTATCCTTTCTTAGATGGAAGTCTGAAGAAAAGTTTTCGGAAACCTTTAGCTAACAGACAACTTTAGGTACTACGGGTCTTGAGTCTAAACTCTGATAGGTTTAGAGAATGAAGAGAGATAGAGAGCAAGAAGCTTGTGCGCGAGATTGGCAGAGTGTGTGTAACTTTTTCTACTTGCTTCGTCTCTTCTATTTATAAATGAAGGATTTTGAATAGTGTCCGTTGTGAGACAACGGATAAATACTTCCTTTTTGGCTTCTGCAAATGAAGCCGTTACTGTACTCGAAATAGGTATTATCTTCCTCTCTATCTGCTAGAAAGCTGGATAAAGTTATTATCCGCTGGATAATAATCGAGGACTAACTACCTTTTAAGGTACTTGGTAGGTCAGCTCTACTGCATGTCTTGTCACTTCTGATAATCTACTGAATCTCAGTTGTAGCTGAGTTTAAGGTTGACTAGAAATTGAGTTCAACCTTTTCAAAGTGACAGACAACTGACCTGAGTGTCAACTTTGAAATCTTCTTATTCTCTTTGTCTTCAGCTGACAGTTGAGCTTGACACAGCTGTCAGGGTAGCTGTGAACTACATACACACAGCTAAGTAGATCAGCTGTGGTATCTCTCAGCTATGATGACACAGCTGAGAACAGTATATGGAACTCGATCTTATGTTGCTTTTAGGACTTGTAACCCTCCAACTCTTATTCTTCATGAACCTGAGCTATTACTATCAGTCCTATACATATTACATACTTAGATCAATTCTATTCTATTCTGCTGCACTAATGGTGTTTAACATTCATCAAAATCCAAAATCCAAAACAGATTTTGAATTAAGTACGACCAGATGAACAATTCCTATTGCAAGGAAAATGAATAACGAATAGGTAATATAAATCTAGTATAAGGAGAAAGACAAAAAAAACTTTAATTTAACAAGGGTGAAGTGACTCACTACCTGGAAAGCTCAACATTCAGGTATCTACTTCCAATATATAAATTTCAATATTATTGTTATTACATGCTAATGTTTTTTAGTGTTTTTTTTTTCCTTTTAGCTTTTGAACCGAGAAATACAATATATTATTGTTGACGAGTGAAGATAGATTTCTTCAAGAAAATAAAATGGTATAATTGTCTGAACTTTTGTTACTAGTTAAAATATATGATAATCTCAAAGAAAATTTATCTTTTCTTTTTTTATTTTAAAAAGTTGAGGTTTTAAAACTAATGTCACGCTCTAACATTGTTACTGCCAAATAATTGAGTCGGCTTGTACCTAATTTTAAGGATAAATTACTAAGTCAAGTTTGACTTAGTTTCAAAAACTTCCTTCAAGGGAAATAAATGCAGTTGAACATGTATTCAATAGTATTCCTTGACACGCAAATTTTGAGAGCCCAATTGAGGCCCTCTCAAGGATGTCTGTGAACATTTCTTAATTCCAAGCATACTAAATTAGAGAGTACCCTTAGAAAGACCTTGAACAATTAATGCTTAGTGTGAGACCACTTCAAGTGAACCTCATAAAAGTTTCTCATTTCTGTCATTTGAGGGTAACACATCCTTGCATTTTACTCTCATTTTTCTCTATAAGCAAACTCAACAGGCGGCAAACACTCATCCCAGGACTTAATGTTTTTCTTGATGATAACTCGAAGCAAAATAGACAAAGTTCTATTTACTACCTCAGTTTGACTACCAGTTTGCAGATGACAAGTAGTAGAAAGCAACAGTTTAGTTCCTAACATACACCACAAAGTCTTCCAAAAGTAGCTTAGGAACTTAGAATCCTTATCAGAAATAATAGTCTTAGGCATGTTATGCAATATAACGACCTCTTTACAGAACAAATCAGCAACATGAGATGCATCATCAGATTTATGACATGGAATGAGATGAGCCATCTTAGAAATCTATCAACAACCACAAACACAGAATCACAACCATGCTTACTCCTAGGCAATCCTAACACAAAAAATCCATAGAAATATCAATTCAAAATGCAGTAGGGATAGCTAATGGAGTGTACGAACCATGGTGACTAGATCTAGACTTAGCTTGCTTACATGTAATGCATCTACCACAGATTCGTTCCACATCACGCTTCATGTGAGGCAAAAAAATGTTCATGCAAAACCGCGAAAGTCTTAGCAATACCAAAATGACCCATCAAACCACCACCATGAGATTCAAGCAACAACAATTCACACAAAGAGCATTTAGGAAAACACAATTTATTCCTCCTAAAGAAGTAATCATCATGCCTAAAATACTCTCCACTAGCAGATCTTTCACATGTTTGATATATCTCACCAAAATCATCATCATCCACATACAAGCTCTTAACGCACTCAAAACCAAGAAACTTAGTATCTAAAGTAGAGATCAACGCATACATTCGAGAAAGTGCGTCAGCCACCACATTCTCCTTACCTTGCTTGTATTTGATGACATAGGAAAACATCTCAATGAACTTCATCCACCTTGCATGCCTCTTGTTCAATATGTGCTGCCCGTTAAAGTGCTTCAACGACTCATGCTCCGCGTGAATGATGAACTTCTTAGTCCACAAATAATGCTGCCATGTTTGCAGTGCCCAAACCAATGAATACAGCTCCTTATTGTACGTACGATAGCTCAAAGTAGCATCATTGAGCTTCTCGCTGAAGTACGCCACCAGTCGACCCTCTTGCATCAGAACTGCACCAATTCCAACACCAGAAGCATACATTCAATCTCAAAAGTTTTTTCTCTATTTAATTTCCACGTTTGTTTTCCCATGGGCTGGACGTGACGTGAGTAATTTTAAAACTTGATGTTAAATGCTAATTTCATGTCCTAATAATATTTCTCATTTTATTTGAGTTGCAGCATAAAATTAGCTATGTCAATCCGGCTAACCCACCGGATTTCGGTTCAAACCACCAGATTTCGGGCTAACAGGCGGGGCAACAAGCTCAAGAATTTATGTTGTATGGATAATTAGTAAATGTTTTTTTCGAGACCTAAAATAAATACAATAAAAATAAAAGATTATACAAACATAAAAATATTAGTCATCATCCAAACAAAATAAATAATTTTTCATAAGACAAAATGTTAAATCATAATTTTTTCAAAAAATAAAGAGTGAGAAACGCAACATGCAAAATACGTTATTTCTTATAAGAACATCAATCTAAGTAACTAAAACAAGTTCAACAAAATTCAAAACTTCTAATTCCCATCATCAATTTCTTCTTCATTATATTCAACATCTGTAAAAAAAATTATAACATTAATTATAATACAATTTGAAAATATCACAAAATTTAGTAAATAAAACACAATTTAAATCAAATTATTCATAATATATTTGTAAATTCAATCATTAAAACAATTTAATTGATAATATATTTATAGGATCTAGGAATTAGGAAATAAAAAAAATAAAGAATTACATTTTTTAAAAAGGCACGGACCAATGGCCAAGCCGCAACCCGTTAGGTTCGAGCTAAATTGACATCTCTACATAAAATATCACATTCTAAAAATTTTTTTCTCATATATTTGTATTCTACAACATCACGTTCTAATATTCTTCCCACTTGTTCCTTCGGGGACACCCAAATGGTGGAGACTCATGCGTAAAAATTCTCCAAATAAAAGACGTCTATGGTTCAAATCCCGACACCCCTATCCCTTAACTCAAAAAATATTTCTTCCCACTTATTTATTTTACGATATAGTGTGATATTCTTATATTTTTTTGTTTCTCTATTTTTTTTCGATACACTCAATCCAAACATACTAACAAGTTCATAATCAGATAGAGAACACATCAAAACCAGACCTAAACACCAAAACATAATGTATCATTACATATAACTGTAAACGCCATTTTAACGTTGGTGAACATACCCTGAATTTTGGTGTTTCTTAGAGACCGATGGGTCCGATCTACCCAGCTCTTCATATATCTAGTATCTATATATAAAGTGCATAGATAATATTAGTGTTTGGAATCATTGATAATGATGGAGAAATGAGGGTGAAAATTGCCCTTCAAAGGGATTGTTTACCACAGAATTTGCCAAAAATTCCTCCTAT
Source organism: Ocimum tenuiflorum (assembly GCA_001278415.1). Lineage (NCBI taxonomy): Eukaryota > Viridiplantae > Streptophyta > Magnoliopsida > Lamiales > Lamiaceae > Ocimum > Ocimum tenuiflorum. The sequence continues at coordinate 15,929 of AYJT01025232.1, read as the reverse complement.
TTGCTCCCGGGTTTTATTTAAATATCTAGCCGTTGCTTTGCTCCCTTGTTTTTATTTAAATATCTAGCCCTTGCTGGAACTGACAACAGTTCCTGTACGAACAAAGGACCGAGCCACGGCGAGGGCAAGGATGAACCTCAACGGCTGATACGATCCTCGTTGCGGATGGAAGTTGGATCGCTGCCCAAAATCAACACGGAACCAAAAACGACGAAAAAAAAGGTGGAAATACAAACGTGAACAAAGATAGGGTGGAAATCGAAGATGCCACAAACGAAGGTGGAAGTTTGTTTGATAAGTTGGGTTGAACTCCTTGATGCAATCAAAGGAAATTCGATAAATTCTCATTAGAAAGAAAATAACTCACGAGTTTTATTGATCGAAAAAACTGAATATAAACGTTTACAATGAAGCCTTTATATAGAAGTAGGAAACGTATCTCTAAAAGCAAAAAGATAACTCTGAATCTAAAACTATAACAAATCTAAACTAACAAAAGATATCCAATTTCCTAACGAGATAACAATGAAAATCGTCCCAATCTATTCATAATAATAAAAAAAAGCGTGCACAAAAACGTGACCCAAGTAATCTTCATGGATCAGCCCAATTTGCCCTTGATCAAATTCACCATGCGAGGTCCAAGCCTAACTTATTCTCCAATGAGCCTCTTGCTTAATTCTTGAGCTCACACCTCTTGAATCAGCATATTAGCCATCTTTGAATTTCTTTGCTCTCGCAGGGTCACTGGCCCAACAGAAACTTCGACTAGATCATGCACCATCGATTCTCGAACTACACCAACAGCCCCTCCATATCTGATCCCTACACATTTTAAAAATCCAAATTACTTATAAAATCAACATTATATCAATAATTATAATTTCCACGGATTGCAAACACAATACTATTTTAATTTATGATTAAAACTTATTTATAAGGTTTGAAGGGAAGACTAACACGAAATTTTATGCCAACAAGAAACATGAGGATTTTATATATTACGTTGGGAAAGTTCCTTTGAAAAGAACATTTGAATGTTGGATTCTTATATCATAAGTCATGAGCAGACACACGATCTCATAAGGAAAAACCAAATATGAAGATGGTGGTTTAGTGGAGGAGGTTGCTCACAAATTGATAATCCACAGCTCATTTGTTGATCAGGCACTTGTTATTATGTTGCATTTCCGCTTTGGATATTTAAAGTTGCTCACTCAATCTTGAATAGTCTGTGTTTCCATTTTATTCGTCCCACTAGTCCTTTTTCTATGTCTTGGATTAGTACATCAGATACCGTTTTCGCTTTTAAAGGGCTTGTATAAAAAGAAGTGAAATATATATCTTTGTAAGCGATTGCCTCGAGAAAGGTGTAGAACCTATATTTTTCTATCAATAGTTGGATAACTATATTTTTGTTTTATCTACATAGATAGCAACTGATTGGTTTTGATATGAAAAACTCAAATTGATTTAATTTATTGGTTAGTAAAAATCGATACGATTAGGCCTCGTCGATTATTTCAAGATGCCACTAATTGGCACTCGGTTACATATTTTCTACATCTTTATCCAAACGATGGGAAAGTTTTTTCTAGAGCACAATTTCGTATCGGATCGGAAGAATTTTGACAAATTTTAACGAGTAAGGTTTTGGCCAATGGACAAATCAGTATGATTATAAACTCAATTAGCATCTCGCTTTTTCCCCACCCCACCCCACACACACCGTTGGATCTTCCAATCTCGCGGATTAGATTCTTTTTCATTTTTCTTTTATAAAAGAAATGGACATATTAGCTGTAAAGAACTTCTATGCATTTCTTTTCTCTTTCTTCTTTTTTATCTCTATTTTTATAAAACTCCAAATTAATATATATCTCTCAATTTATATTTATTTTCTAGATGCATCCTGTTTGTTTTGTAAAAAGAAAATGAAGTATTCTAAAAAGTTTCGAAAAATTAATTGTTTAGATGCAAAGAGTAAAGATAAATTTTAAATTTATTATAAAAGAAATTGTTGTTTTGAAAATCATTGAATGCACTTTTCCGTAACAATTATCAAAATGCAACATGCCCTTCGTATTAGAAGTTCAAATGAATCTGGTGCCTTGCAGTTAAAGGAAGCATTGATGTTAATAATACTCATTGATGTATTGTATATCGTTTATTACGCTACACTTTATTTAGAAAATAAAAATACTTTTTGGGATCTATCACCTCAGAGTGCAGTAGCTAAGCACACTTTTATGATCTTAAAGATCAAGGGTTCGAGTTTACGTGGGGACATTTTGATGGAATTTATTATAATTTAAATATTGTATAAAATTTGAAAAAAAAAAGTACTTTTGGGGGAGCGCACCAGAGAAGACCGCTAAATTTTTTTTTTTTATCCAAGTATAAATCACATATATCTCAAACAACTAATCAAATATAACAAACACCACAGGCTCATTGAATCTCGCAATCGACATATCTCGCAATCGACATATCTTCATTGAAAAATTGAGCATTTTTATACCTCCCTTTAACATTTCTCCACAGTTTCTGTTTTTGTTCTGACTGCTTTGCAAAAAACTCAACCTCACAGAACAGTATCCATTGTATGAGACAGGAAATGTGAAATACGTGAAATGCCTGTCTGCAATTGGAGACACAGAAGATCAGATAACTGCAAAATCCTACAACAAATTAAGAAAAAATATCCTCTGAGTCACTATGGAAGATAAATACACCATCATTGAAAGGCCATGGATTTGGTTTGAACAGAGTAGCTTCCAAAGTGTGAGGATTGCCATTCAAGTGATTATACAAGCATGAATCATTATAACAAGGTGCAAGACATATAGTACAAAAAAAGGATCAATTTCTTCCCTTCTTGCCTAAGGTCAACATATGGATGCCCTTGTAACCTCACGTTGCGAAGAGTAGTCCTTATCGACGGCTCTTTCAGACTAACTTTTTGATACAACAGCTGGGCCTAGCTGTATGAGAAGAAAGAAAAGTGGTTAACCCAATAAGATGAGGCCCATAAGTTCATATAGCCCATTAGAGTAGGAAACATCTATTTTTTTATACAACTAACTTTTCCCCACTTGCACTTGCCAATTCCTCTTCGTTAGGTTCATTAAAATCGAGTCTACGATATGCATCAATATCAATTGTGTCCAACATCTGCTGAAGAAAAAAAAATCTAAACTTAATATAGTCACAAGGAAAATGAAAACTCATATTTGCACAATCAGTATTAGCAAAATAGGTCTACAAGAACTCCGCCCTTGCCATTAGTATTTCTAAAATATGTAGTTAAATAAGAACTGATTTTTTTCTCCTTATAGGAGCAACAATTTCTTTTTCTTCTTCTTTAGAAAGACAGAGAAGTTAACAAAATATGATTGACATATTTGTCGAACAGGTGGTGTGCGTTGAATAGAACTCCCTGGAGAACAAGAAAGTCCTAAATTAAATTCATGTTGATAAGAGTACTTTGACGCACAAACGCAGTAACTCAGTGCAAAGAATAGAAGACGTGTCATTTACCTTGTGCATCGATGAAGAAGACTTGTTGCAGAATTTCGGCGAAACCGATTCAAAACAAGGTGATCGAAGGGATTTGTTGCAGCGGCAAAAGAGTTTGAAAATACTTCTGTGAATTCGTTTTCCAAACTAACATACAGAGCCGAAATTGGAAGGATTTTGCGCCAATAACATTCCATGTTGATTGTGGACTCCGACTCTTCGAATTTCCTTCTGCGGCAGAACCCATTCTCTTTTCTTTTATTAATTAAATCAATACAACGGAAGAATAATGTTTATGTCCCTTGCCGTTAGCTGTTAGCACACGTGGCGCAAATCCTGGGCTGGAGCAGAGGATGGAGAACACTTCAAAGCAGAGGATTCGAAGCGGGGAATTGGTGGTATTGGAGGCACTAGGGAGCGCGAAATTGAAACGATTACTTAAATAGTCATGCGAATTATATTTTAGTCATTTTTTCTTTTTAAAATATTACATTTTTATCACTTTATAAAAAAAATATTATATCATCAAAACTACCTATCTTTGTGTTATTATATATTTATACAATATATATGTATATATATATACAATAAGCAGTGGCGGATGTAGAAGTTGAACGTCGTGGGGCTCAAATAACATAATTATCACTTTGATTTTTCATAGAATTTTCGATCAAATACTCTTACTAAAAAAATTTTCACCGTGGAATCAATCGACTCCGTATGCCTGACTCTAGCAACGCCCTTGACAATAAGTAATAGGATAATTCTAAAAGTACAATCATCATTTTACTTTTTAGAATTAAAATACAACAATTAAATATTTATTTTTACCCTCATGACCACAATTTATTTAAAACTTCATTTATCTTCTCCTTCAGCCTCTCAAAATACATACTAGACAGCCCCTCAAAATACATCATTGACAGACTTCATAACGATGCGACATAAAATGCGTTGTCGAAAGTATCAAAAGCGCTTGTGTGCGACGGCACGTAGAAAATGAAAATGGCCGGGATTTCATGGGCATCGAAGGAAGGTCGGATTCGAGAATGAGTTTCGGGTATTATGTCTGCAAATTGAGTTGATATATTAATTTGTGTGTGCAGGTGCAAACTACGGATTGTGCGTATGTTTTGCTCTCTTCTTGAGTTGGAAATTAGTTTTTTTTTCTTCTCCTTTTCTGCTACTGCAAATATACAACTAATTTCCTAAAACTAGTGCACAATGTGTTTGAATATAATTCATAATGAATTTGAATATAATTGATTATATCATTATTTACATGTATTTTGGATAGTTTTGTATACTTTTAATGTTAAAAGCATGCAAATTCATATTACTATCAGCTTGATTTGTCTATCTTGAGGGTATTATGCTTGTTCAAACTAAAACCTATTGAGTTTGTTAGTTTTCATTTTTTATTGATTTTTTTAAAAGAAAAATTGACTCATTTCATCATGTATCTTTTAGCCGAATTACAAATCCAAGAGGGAAACTCATCTTCCCAAATATAAAAATCCCCACACAAAGTACCGAAAGTTGCTATCTCATGGGCCACAACGTTTGCTTATCTTCACATATGTGTTATTCTCTTAATTGTGTCTCTCTTTAGTCTGTTTAAAGCCTTTCAGAATCGGTTGGTAGCCAAGGAGACGAACCATCCACTTTGATCAATTTAGCCACTGCTTTTAACGAATCAAAGAATAATTATGCGGGTTCTACTCCACTCTTGTACCAGCTATAATCTCTGTCTCCATTCTGCAGATTGGCCTCCCTATCGGTTTCGCAAGGAGGCGAGATTGTCTTTTCTATGTCATCGTGAATGATAGCTCCAATACCAAAGTTACCATTTGTAGAATCGTAGCTAACGTCCATGTTAATGCGGTAACTTCCTTGTCGAGGAGGGATCCACTCTTTACGTCCAATCTTCAAATCATGCAACAGGTCCGTTTCAAGTTCCCTCATTGTTCTTTTGTACTTGTCAAGATAGGTAGTGGTTGTGGTTATGGAGATATCTCTCCTAGCGTCGTGCCCGTTATGTTTTCCGTTCACAAAGATGCTTCTGTATGAGCCACATCATGACAAACCATACCTCGAACTCCTCTTTATTGACTTTGCCTCTCATATCCAAGCCGATAGTAGGGAGATTTTAATTTTTGTTTTCCTTCATCATTGGGAATAGATCCTTTCATCCCAAAACATCTTTGTTTCGTTTAAGGGTGCTCATGAGCCGAGTCGAGCAGAGCCAGGGGCAGCCTCGAGCTCGACTGAAAATTCCAAGCTCGAACTCGAGCTCAACTCGATCGAACTTGGTCTTTTCGGGCTCGAGCTCAGCTCAATCCAAAGCTTGAGCTCGACTTTTTCAAAGCTGCAAAACCAGATCAGCAAATCAAAGAAAGCAAAAAAAATCAAGAAAAGTAGAAACAATGTGCAAGCCACTACTCGAGTCTCAAGCAATATTAGAAGAATATAGTAACACATAGAGCCATGCGCCCATGCCTAAAAGTGAAGGGAAAAAAAAAGAAAAAAAAATATGTAGAAAATCGGTGAACCCACACAAACAAGCCTCATTCTCAGCATCCAATTGTAGGAATGCGGAAATTGAATTATGATTCGTTTTGTCTGGACCAAATTTCGGGTACCATATCTTATCATACATCAGTTATTTTCTCTAGCATGCATATAGAAATTGTAAGTACATCATACAGGTGTTGTGGAATATTTACCTATGAATTTGGCGCAAAACTGATCGATTTTTGACTCCAGAATTGGGTTTTGAGTTGTATCTCACCGCCTGATTTCAATTAGTCTGGTGATGACAGATCAAATCTCTGCCTGGAATCCAGATATAGCCCCATCATACAGGTGTTGTGGAATATTTACCTATGAATTTGGCGCAAAACTGCTCGATTTCTGACTCAAGAATTGGGTTATGAGTTATATCTCACCGCCTGATTTCAAGTATTTTGGTGATGACAGATCAAATCTCTGCCTGGAATCCAGATATAGCCCCCCTCCCCCCCCAATAGACCTCACTAGGGTTTTTGTGATTTTTTTGTCACATGAATTATGTTATGATTCAAAATCACAAACCCATATTTTATAGAGGACTTAGCAGCTAAGATTCCTTGGAGAAAAGGCTATTGGGTCAATCCAGGGATCAATTACAAGAAAATTGAGTGGGTCTATCAATAAATTGATTTCTCCATGTCTACCTCATAGACATAAATTAATTTATTAATATCAGATTCATTTCACTAGAGAACCGATACTGTCCTACCCCTCTATCCTCTGATGGTGAATCAAGGCTTGTATTAATTTAACTAACCCCACATTTAAGATATCTGACACTCATTAATTAATTAATTAATCTCATATTTAATTTCCTCGAGTTACACGGTTCATCCTTATTATCGTACCTAAATTTAATCAATCACAGGGTTTAGTACGATAAACCTTACGAATATCTCAAGGGAGTGTCATCATCTTGGAACGGATGTGGACGCTTAATACGAATTTACAACTTATCATATATGACTTGCTGCCACCCAAGATCGGCCTACTCCTTTCCCGAAGCAGCATTCCCATACAGAGATTATTGAGCTGACGAAAAACTCTCACCCATAGTCAAAGTGACACACAAGACATATATATAACTTAAACTCTATTAAGCTAGGTTCACTTAAATCACCGAGATCTTGAGTCTCTACTCTGGTCAGATAAGAGAATATATCTCAACTTGATCCAATCAATACGTTGCATATACCAGTATATCAAACAACCTAGATAAGTTATTTCTCGAATATACTACAGCTTAGACCGGCAACTCGTCCTCAAGTCGCCTCAGCTGTAATTGCTATTTATATTTTATTTAGGGTTACCAATTATGCAATCTACTGCAATTTCCTACACGCTATATGGTCCACCCTAGTTATTCGAAATAAACGAACTAGTTGTTATATGAAATGCATAGAAATAGTTAATTATGTATACAACAGAAATAAAGTTAGCTTTACGTATACCAAAATCCAACACAACCTCCTTGTGTATTTTAGCAGAGTTTTATTGGAGGCTACATATAGCGTTAAAATGATATTAATGATATTTTATCCTGTAAATTTAAACATGGGACTATAATAAAAGAACTGGGGACTACGAGAGTCATTTGCGATTCGATTTTGTCGATTTGTAGGAAAAAATATCAACCTAATTACTATATACGAATTAAAATTTTCACAAATCAAACTGGGCAAATAACTTTTCAAAATCAAAATCACCGAATCATTTAATATAGTTTGGTTTGATGATTTGGATAAAATTTCAAGGTAAAGAATTATTCTAATGATGATAAATAATTGTTCTAATGAGCATTTTTAGATAACACATATAGATTACATTCACTTTTTTTTTTTTTTTTATCATAGCCTTGTGTATTTTTAAAAATAATATTTCATATGCTTAACCTTGTAATAAAATCAACTTAAAATATCAATAATTATGTAGATTACTTCAAACGTAAACATTTTCAAGTTTATTCTTTCAATATAAAATATAATATAACACAAATCAACAAACATATTATGAAAAAAATAGTAATCAATAATTATGGTATTCAGATATTAAGGTAATATATAATAATATTAGTAAATACTGTCAATTCGATTGAAATGGCTAGTTTTACAGTTTAAATCATCAGTCGGACGTCATTCAATTTTATGGTCTAAAAAATAAAATGAGAATTCCCCTTTCATTTCCGAAATGATGAGGCGGAATCAACAAAGAACTTGTGTAGCTAAGGCCCAGCTGGCAAAGAAGAGGTCATTACTCTGCACTTTCTGACATTCAAAACAGCTAGTAGGTATAAAAGGAAAAATCACGATTATTTTTTTTTAGCAAAAAATTATTAAGATGCATGCGTTTCATCTAAAGTTATCAACTCAAAAAGGGAAGAAAAAAAAAAGAAGTTATAGTCTTATAGAGCTCCTTAATAAGTAATAACCAATGTCGGCATATTTATGGTTTTTTAGAAAAAAATTGTAGCCAATATATAATATCGTTTGTGATTTTTTAGGGAAAAAAGCAGCCAATACGTATTATATTCTTTTTCTTTTTACAGAAAAAAAAATCAAATTTTATTAATGCATATCCCTAATCGTGAGCCAAGATAAACGAGATGGAAAATCTTTGGTCCAAACAACCATATCATTACAACGAGCAATTAAAAATGCCGCTTCATGCGCTACACTATTTACATCAGGAAACATGTGAAGAATGTTGATAATAGCATTACCCTTTAAAACAGTAAGATATTTAGCCAAACATATTCACCGTATTAATGGAATCAAAAAATAGAGAGAATGACTCCATGTTTTCCTGCATGCACAATCCGATTCCATAACAAACGCAAGTAACTCTGCTTCAAGAACACACGTGGATTCGGTAATACATATTATATTCTTAGTTGGCCCCAGTTTCAATCTATTAGTCTATTGACGATTTTGGAAAAAGATTCGAGATGGTTGCAAGTTGAAAGAGAACATTATGCCATTATAATTTGAATTTTAAAAATTTTGATAATTCTAATTTTCTCATATACAGAATACAATAAGATAGGGAAAGAGGGCATTTTAGCCCTTAACCATTCACAATTAAAATAATAAAAAAAAACCCTCAACTATTCTGTGAGAAACAAATTAGTCTTTTCTCCAACTGTTTGGATCATCAAAATCATTGACTCAAAAAAAATGACTTAATTTATTCCCTCAAACTTGTAGATAACTATTTTATATTTAAAATTCCTATTATACTTCTAATTAAGAGAGAATAAAATTCTATAATTTTAGATTGGATTATATATTTTTATTTGATGAATTTTATCATTTATTATCATGTTTGTTAATTTTATCTTTTTACTTCCATGTATCATTCTAACATAATATTTTCAACTGGAATCCAATCTAATGAACTGCGTTCGACGAAATTGATTTAATTATGTGAAATAATGCACTGTATTTTTCATTTAAAATCTTAATTTATTCTCATCATAGAAAAAAAAGACTTTATCATAAACTTAAAATTAAAATGTAGACTTAATCGTCAAACTATTACAAATATGTATGTCCTTTCAAATCCACAATATTGACAGCAAACTACACAAATCTTGAAAACTAATAAGAACATCGGACAAAATAAAGATTTCCCGGATAGTGTTACACGATAATTACAAGATTGAGCGATCAAATGCATACATGTCAGATTTGTATCCACATTCCCATGGATATATTATCATAAACATAATTTCACTATCCCATCAAATCAATCCAAAATTAAGAACCTCGCAAATCGAACCATGAAAAAGCAGACATAAGGAAAACAAAAAAAATAGATAGACGTTATTTTCTAATATTCTTGACCTTGCGCCATCCCTTCTTGCAAGAATTTTCAACAAATCTGAAACCCCTCTGGAAGAAGTTTTTGACCTCCTTGGCTCTCACCTTCACTTGCTTCTCCAAACTCCCCATCCTTACTCGTCTTGTCACAACTCAGAATCGGAAGGAGGCTTTTAAAGATGCTAGCATAGGAAACGTGGGATCCATCTCAGGCGTACACGTGGCCGTGATCTAGCGGTTGACCGTACATCTCTAAATGCGACTGCGACGTCCTCTAAGGTGGGGGACCCTCATTAGTCATTACTATGTTTGAATTTATTAAATAAAATACGAATTCAAATGTTTTATTTAATGTAAGGATGAAACAACGGTCACCCATTATTAATAATGAACCCTCGATTGTACTAAGATGCACTAATTGTTTTCTTATTAAATGCTTTGTGTTGCATAGCCTTGACTGATGTGTTTTAGGATAAGGATTAACCTAATGTGTTTTTTGGAGTATGCATAAAATAATTAAAATAAACTAAATGGAAACAGTTCTATCTCCTTGCCCCAAATATGCATGAGCTTGTTTGCTAAAATTTTTTGTCCTTAGAAGAGTTTATATTTCTTTTTCTAATCGTATAAATACAACACTTCTTGAATGTTATTCAACATAGCTTCGAATTTTATTGATTTTTGTACAAGTTTATACATACTGTTAGATTAATACATTTGTCTCTTCCTACTTGATTTACATGCTATTTATTACATGAAAATGGGTTTATGAATTCACGCTCGGAATAGCATATATTGATTAGACTCGTAGCCAAAAATTGTATGTGACCATTCTTTCTTCTTACAAAAAATACAATAGTAATATATAACTGATAATTGGATATATATTTTTGTACAGTTACAATTTCGTATGATTTTCAAGACATAACATATATATCATTCGGGCTTATCTTCCTTTCCCAGTTAAATACCAGTTCTTCCAAATATGTAATCGACTTGGGCAAAGTTGTAGTATTGCTAGGTAATCCAAATATAAATTTGTTTGATTAAATTTATCTTTTCCAAGATTACACACACAGACCTAATTGCAAACATCCAAATTAGTTCATGAGCTATATGAAGATGACATCATTAAATTCCTCGATTACACATGATCATTGTTTTTGAATGAAACTTATCTAGACTTGTTATACGAGTTAAACAAATAAAACATGGGTTCAAAATTCAGGAAGGAGCACAAAATATCTCTCATGCATGTTTTGCAAATCTTGACGATTTTCCTAAAGTACACACCCGGGAAACAAATTATAATATAGCAATCAACCATAAAACAAATACATAAACTAACACTAATAAAACCAAAGGAGGCGTGTTGACAATTGCATATACTATGATGAATAGAATAGCAATATGATCGATTGTTGATTCATTGTCAATAAACATATGGTAGACATATTTTATTAGGAAGATACTACCGTTACGCATAAAAATTGGTTTAACGTCACATTATTTGGAGTAGTTTAATCTTTTACTGTATAAATAGCGTGTCCACGTGTTAAAGTAAAGAATTGCTTGGGGAAACGTCATACGGGTATTGTATTGTATTTGTATGCTAAATTCTCCTTCAAAAAGAACAATTTATAACAGCTGTGCTTTATCCAATCATTTGGGGTATGTAAGTCATATAATTTTTCGAAAATTCAAATTTCCGACAACTAACAAAGTGTAAGTGATTCTCTTCCCATTTAAGTATATTAAGCCAGTCAACAGTGGCCATTTGTATGCACAATAAAGATTCTATCTCATCTTCTAAATATTCCAACTAAACTTCTCTTTCAAGATTCAGCTTTCAGAATGATTTCAAGACAACCCAGCTCTCCCTAAATATTTGCTCAAAAAAAATAAAAATCTCTTCCGAAATAGAGGATAACTTGTACTAAACTGTAGAATTATAACTTTTAACATAATGAATGTGGATCCAAAATGAGATACCATGATGTGAATGAGGATTATGTTGGACAAATTAAAAATAACATATCAAGAAATAATTAGGCGACATGTTGTCCTGTAAAAGACTCCAAGAAACACGGTGAACAGCAAAGCAGGATCATGCAGTCCAGCTTCCACAAATCAAGCATACCTCTTTTTCTCCGACTTGCCACAGCTGGAGAGATAATTCCGCTTTTTGCTTCGCCCAGAATCATGAATGGCTGTAACAACGCATCCAATCGACCACATGAAGTGATGCAAAACACAAAAACAATCATGCCTTTTCACTTTATTCTGCCCCTACATGTTTGTTAGCTGGAGCCACCACGAATAAATAATATGATTGCAGAATAGCATAATACTCAAAAAAATTTGAATTAGTTTTACCCAACGTTATGTATGATTGCATCTTACAGATACAGGAACTTGCATCATATAATCTAAGGGCAAGGATCGTTCTGGAATCAGAAAACCCTTTTTGACCAACTTGTTCACTCGGCATGTCTAATCTATAAACAACTAATACAATATATTGAGGATTTCAAATAATCAATAAGTGTGTTGAGTAAAGCCATAATAAAAGAGTGGTAATATATTCTAATTATGTAGCATCACAAGAACACAAAAATGGAGATCATTCACGATATAAATGTCAGATACAGAATCAGGGCGTTGTACAGAGAATGTATGGATATAGATGTACTCAAGTTCCCCGTCCAACAATAAGAGCACCCGAGTATAAATCCGACAATGAGAAGTTGCAGGAAATTCTCACCAGAGAAGTGAGCTGCACTGAAAACAATGGAACTCATTGCAACTGCTAGCTGCCAGTTCATTTTGGAGGCGAGAGATGTCAGAAGAAAACCTCTGTAAACAACTTCTTCCAGCAATGGAGTGATAATACAGTAGACAAGAATGCAGGCAGTTGCAGAACCTGAGCCACTAGAAAGAATTTCCTTGAGAAAGGGATTGTTCACGTCCTGAAAGGACAAGAAAATCAGTATCTGCCATATTGTGTGGTGCTAGGCTTGGAAGAAATGATCTCTAATGAATCAGATTTTTAAAAAAGATTCTTGCACCACTTTCTCTAGACGATGCAAGATGTATGAAAGCAAATAACAAATTAACATCGAACTTTAAAGAGCAACAAATACGTGTTGGCCTAACAACAAATTGGAAACCGAATACTATACTCCGTCATTACAATCACTTCTATCACCTTCCCACTATTCAGCATTTAGCCGATTATATAAATTTTCTTCACCATTTTGATCTTTTATTTATTAATTGAGATTATCAGTGGCTAACTGGACAACTTGAAAAGGATGTTTGATGTGGCGCATAAGATAATAATATGCAATACTAAAAATAGCTAACACCAGCCGAAAATACACACGGATCGCTGAGAACAGAATGTCTTCATCTCATATTGCTTCTGGTCTTTCGGGGATATTGTTAATGTCATAATTTTGACAGTAGGCTTTATATAGTTAATCCTGATAAAGAGAAATGATACTACTATGGAAGGTAGGAGGAGACAAAAGAGTCTCCAGGAAAGGTTTGTTTATGTATCTGGTACCAGAAATGAATCAAATATACTGCAATTTATCGATCAGTCTGCTCTTTGGGAAGGCCTCATTAGGTTTGCTGAAGATAATCATACTTCTCTAATTCTCAGTAGAACGAGGGAGGTATAAAAAAAGTTCAATTTTGTGACAGTAAGATTTTTCAGTCGATATTCTCTTTGATTTCATCTTGCATGCACTATTGAAAATTTTACATGCAGGCAAGTTTACCTTGGGGCCCAGCAGGCTTTCAGCAATATATGAAGTAATAAATACCAATGAAAGAAGGACTCCAAAACCAAGCATCGATGCCAGCAGCCAGCTTCTATGTTTTGGAGATTTTTTGGCACGAAAGACATCTGGAAAATAATACTGCGGCTTACCAGGGGACTTTAGGAGCAGCAAAACAATGCTAAGCTCCAATGTTTGAAGTGCAAGTATTAAGAAAGCCTGTTCTGCAAACAATCAAAGAGGCATATTATTAAAGTCTAAACTCCCAAATAAGCAAACGCCTCATTGTCATAATAATAATGCAAATCCACCGTTCCAACTGATGAAAGAAGCATATACATCACTCGGATAAGAATTACAACACAGATTAATAGTATATATGATAGAGCAAGTTAGCCATCCAATTCCTGTCTCTAAACTGGAAAAGGATTATTGTGTAATCAATTGTGAAGTTCCAAGTCCAGAATGATAATAGCAGAATCAGATAATCAAAATTCATAGGCTTGCTGCTGCATGATTCAAATTTCAAAGTAGAGCGACCGCATTCTTTCTCGTAAGAAAATATTACAGGTCATAGGAAGAAGAAGACATAAGAAACATTCTTTGTGGGAAACGTTATAGGTCGAAGAAGAACCCAGATATATTTCATTTATAAGCTTTTAGCAACACAAAAAGGTAAAGATTACCTCAGTCTGTGGATTGAGGACAGGTTGGTCCAATATCTTGGCGGCAGCAGACAGACCACCAAAACTCAAAGGAACATGGATGCTGAACACGTAAAAACCCATTGAGCCCCATACACTTCCGATATCACCTTCAAAATCTGATGTGAGAGCTGAGAAACCCTGTTATAAGGATAACAAATTTACATTGCTCGTTAAATGTTAAGCTGCAAAAAGCAGAAGAGTACGTTTGATTTTCTCAATCTCCATAACCAATTGCAGCTAAATGCAAGTCCAGTCCTCACAAATAGAGCACCTACAGAAATTTATCGCTCGATGCACCGTGTCATTCTCTTATGGAATAGAATCATAAACTAATCCAAAAACAAAATAAAAAAGAATTTACATTCTCTGGCTGGCGAGTTGATAAGAAAAAGATTTTCGTTTCCTGTGATTTTCGTACACGCTTTATTTCTCCTGCCTTTTCCATTGCCATGGTTCTTCAACATTCAAATTTCAATGGCAATCTAAACTTTAAAATCTCGTTTCCACATCGACTAATTGTACTACACCAAAATAGGGAAGAAAATCGATAATATCACATATATTTTGTCATCCACAATCACTTAACTCCAATCACGAAAAAGATTAACAATCAACACAAATAAATGGTTTTCAATACATGCCCCCAATAACTTCTGTTTCTACTTCGCAGTCTGAAAACGCACTACTGACAAAATTCAGAGAACGAAACTAGTAATTATAAACCCTAAAAGAATTATTGACAGAAACATTAATTACCTGTTTACTTTCTGATGTTTTGTCGCTGTTTAGGCAATGACAGTTGAAAGAAGCTTTTTTGCTGCCGAAAGAGTTGCATTTGAGTATCAGCTTTTCATAATCTGTGCATAAATTCACCGGAAACTGAGACAGCAGAGGTCTGTGCGGCAGAGTAATGTTCATCTCCTAGCTGAAAATTTGGCCAGTGCGCCAGTCGAATTCTCTTATGGGTTGGGTTAGAACTTAGATATATGTTGCAAGTCTAGCAATTAAACAATCAGTTTATTAATTACAATTAAAGTTTGACCATATATCTATTATTCCACTTAAATAATTTAGATGAGTTAGACCTATTTATTTGATTCAACTTTACTCTATTCAAAAATCAAACCAAATCCATCAATTTCGAAATTAAAATTCACGTCCCTTTTCAATTCTCACATATCCGCCGACCGTTTTTCTCTTCAATCTCCAATGATGTCATCCTCCACCGCCACGCCTTCCTCACCCATCTACATTAGCGCACCATCATCTCCATTGATGGCACCATCCTCCTCCATCTCCGCCTACACGCCATTGTTTCACATATCTGGAGTCATTGTCCTCCATCTCCAAACCGTCCTCTATCATCTTCACCGTCTCATTACGATTTGGTGCATGTTGATTTGTGTTGTTGTTGCTTCTGTAAATTATATCTGTATTGCATGGAAATCATACATGCACATTCTCTAGCAATCTCATCTCTGCATGCTGCCTTTCTCCTCTATCTCCACCAGTTGCCATCCTTCACCGTC
>AYJT01025225.1:0-13305 GCA_001278415.1 Ocimum tenuiflorum | reverse complement strand
TAAAAAAAAAAAAAGATTTTGGATAGTTTGGTATGGGGGTATGCGAACTCTTTGCCATATCAGCAGGGTTCGAATACTCCCATTTCGAAAGATGAATAAAAAAGAAGGGTTTGACTTGGGGGTATTGAAACCCTTTTTCCACATCAACATGGTTCGAATATCCCCTACCGAGATGACTATTATTTTCTACGGATTTATGCGTCCAGAGGACTAATTTTTGAGTTAAATATTTCCTTAACCCAGAAAAAGTGTATTTAATTAGCTATAATATTGTCCAGGCCCTCAACAAAGCAATTAAATTTTATTCGTCTTTGGTCGGTCGACAATCTGTGTTCACTGTCTCTCTGTCATGTTGGAAAAGGTATATATCTTTCTGCCGCAGCAGCACAGCACTCAGAAGTGTAATGATAATCTTCGAAGCAACACGACCAATTATTAAAATATGGACTCTCCACCACCACTTTCTCCTTCCGCCGCCGCCCCCTGATTCAACACAAGGGGCCTGCAATTCGCCGAGCTGCAGAAAATGACTGCTCGAGAAATCATGGATGCTAAGGCTCTTGCAGCATCAAGGAGCCACAGCGAGGCTGAGAGAAGAAGAAGAGAGAGAATCAATAACAATCTTACTTCCAAGCACCACCATAGTAAGCATTGCCATTGCACATTATTTTTATTCACAATAATCATTACCATATTCGGTCATTTGGCTCATTTCCGCACATTATTATGCAAACTTGCCATATCTTTTTAATCCCTTTACATTACCATTAACACCCTTAACTAAATCTTTCATGATTCCACGTACCCGCCAACCTTTTGTGCAAATCGTGCTTTATTTTCTGCCAAATACTTTAAATAGTAACATTTTATTCCAAACATGCATAGAATAGAACATTATGATCCCTTTATACATTGTGCAGAAGAGCCAATGCACGCTTTTAGTTTGTACCCACAAGATTTTTGTTTCAACGTACTGTCAATGACTAATGTAATGCATGGTTCTGCACATTTAGGTTACTCTCGTTTTTTTCCCCCACAAGTGTAATGAGACATAGCTTAGTAATCGATCACGTGAAAGATTTAAAGCGGCAGACTTCCCTTAGAGCTGAGACGATCCGGGTTCCGAGTGAAATAGACGAACTAAGCATGGATTATGAAGCGGACCAAGACGGTGAACCGGTGGTGAAACCATGAATCTGCTTCGAGGACCGGTTGGAGCTGATCAAGACTCTGAAAGCTTAAGGCTGGAAACGGTGAAAGCCGAAATCAACACTTTTGGAGGAAGAGTAAAGAGTGTGTTGTTCATAACCAGCTGCAATATTATTGGAAAAGGAGAACAGCAGCAGCAGTACTCTATAGCTCGATTCAAGAAGCCCTTAAAGCAGTTATGGAGAAAAATAACGACGAATCTTGTTCTAAGAGACAAAGAACCAATATTAATATCCTTCAACACAGGTCCTTTGAAGATTAAATAACCTAACTGTTCAATATTTTCCAGTTTTTTCTTTGTGTGGTTTTTTGGTTGTTGTTAGCTAATAGGATGGTGGGATGAGTTCAAATCTTTCAAGGTTAACCAATAGCAATCTATTAGTTAATCCTGAAATTAGGGTAAATTTCAAGATTAACCAATAGATTTAGGGTAAAATTTATAATTTTTCAATGTCGCGTACATGACATGCCAAAGCCACGTGATATTTAACGGCTGGCTCAACATATTTCTAATCTCTTTAGCAATGGAGGATATTATTAATTGACAAAATTAAATATGGAGGTAAATTTCCTTAGTAGAAAAGGTTGGGATAAATTTCAGGGTAGATCGGGGGGGAAAACTCATCAAAGATATTCCCTTTATTACTCGACTTGCTAATTAAACCATTAACACATTAGTTTACAACAAAGTAACTAAATTTTATTCAATCTGAACTTTTTCATGATGTTTTATTTTTCATATTTTTAGCTATGTGTCGTTGAATTTTTCCTTAAATATGATATTCTTTTATCACATTTTAGAGCGATATATTATTTTTGCATTTTATCACCAACAGAATTTCTAAATCATAATAATTTGTTATACTTTTAAACTTGTCTATAATTTGATCCATTACATTTTAAATTTTAATTTTTTTTAAAGACATTTCCTACTTTTTTTTTGGTTTAATTTGCCGGAGGACCCAATGTGTCAGACCGACCTGTTTTGGTACATAAAATTTTCTCTTGAAACTAGTGGACATTCAGTGATTCGGTAGCCAAAAGCCAGGTCCCACCCGCCACGCCTTTCAGATTTACGTAAATATCCCCTTATCACTCCACTTTCTCCCAAAACATAGTGGGCAAATTAGACTTCCCATGAGCTCAAGCAACCTACCAAAAGCAAAAGCGACATTCGCCTGAAAATCCAAAGACCTCTGCAATTTACGTTGTTGTCCGAAAGATTTTTATTGTTTTTCACTTCTACCCGTTGAATTTCGTTAACCCAATTATCCATTAACTTTTTGCTATATCAATCGTTGTTTTCTAGATGGATAGATGTTTTCGGACATAGACTTACTGTAATTGTGTCTGCGTTTTACTTTCTTTTTTCTACCCCCCTCCTCTTTGTTTTGTGTTCATAGAATTCATTTGTGGAGATGATGAGTTGGAGGAGAGTTTTCAAGTCTTGTCAAGTGGTGGTGGCTCATGGATTGCTTTTCTCCTGCACTCTTGTTCTCTCTCTGAAGCTCGATCATGCTATCAACTATTCTTGGTGGTATGACTTTTCTTGTTCTTTGTGTGTGCCCTATCTTTTTTTGGGCTTCTTTTTGCTAATTATGTTTTGTTGCTTGATCAGTTATGGGAATTTGTGCAGTGGGCAATTATAGGTTCTGTTCTTTTGAAAATGATTAGCTTTAAGATTGTTATAGATACAGAATGCGTTTGCCTTTTAGTTAATTTGTGAAGAGTTGCATATGCTTTTAAATTTTGAATTTTGTCTTGTAAGAGTTAAAGGTTTGAAAATTTGGGGCAATTCGGAGAATACCAGAAAAGGGATGTGCTTTTGATTGGGAAGATTAGTAGGCTAATCTGGTTTTGTACAAGATTTTAGTAACATTGTATGTTTGTGTTAAGACAAAATTTGCATGCTCTTAATTATGGACTATCCAAAATATTATTTTTTTAGAAGTAGAGAGTAGGGAGAAGGTCGTTAAGTAAAAAGACAAGTTTCATCCCTAGGAATCACGAGAAGTGGTGGACTATAGATCCTGTAATCCATATTCTAGATGTAGGTTTAAGGAGAAAAAGAAGCCTGAGGCACGTCAACGTTGAGACTACGAGTGAGACTGTTTTTTCTTCTGTTTCAGTTTCTTTTCTTCATTGGTGCTCAATCTATTCGAAAAGCTGCCTGGACCACCTGTGGACTCTCCACATTAATGAGATACTATTTATTGAGAATATATTTTTATCAATTATTGCACAATATGGAATAAATTAACTTCTGCTAGAAATTTTACAAAGGAATGATATGGCATTCCTGGTTTGAATACTGCTGCATCAGTCATGCTAAGTGCTTGTTTTTACACAAACCGACTTGATTGGGATGCTGTAATGATTGTGTTTTCCTTGTTTAGGCAATTAGTCTGATCATTAAAGTAACGACATACCATGTTTCTTAGTTGAGGAGATACCTTCATTGTATCCTAGCTTTTATTTCGTGAATGTTGTACTTGGGTCTCTAATACAACTGAAAGGATGATAAGGAATTTGCAGGTAGTTGTTGCATCATCCATTCTAAGTGCTTGTTTTCACATAAACCAACTTGTTTGGGATGCTGTAATGATTGCATTTTTCCTTGTTTAGGCAATTGGTTTAATTCTTAAAAGTTATGCCTTACCAGGTTTCTCCATTGAAGAGATATCATCATCTTACCCCAAGCTTTTATTTGGGATTGTTGTACTTGGGCTTTATAGTACAACTGAAAGTGTTGACCTTATATGAGCTTCAAAGTTTTGACCTTATATGAGCTTCATTGTGTGGATCAATCTTCAGTTTCTTAGTTATTTATCGTGGTCCATCTTCTCTTTGTTCTGATCTTATATCTGACTTACAATAACTTTGGTGCTTCTTCATTTGCAAAATCATATCACAGGTGACCCAAATGTGGGTAGTGAGATAGTTGGGAAAAAAAAATTAAAATCATGTGTAGCGTTAGACGGTCAGGACTTGATATAATGTACTGCAGATTCTTTTTTACAATTGGTATTGCTTTTGTATTGTATTAATGTAGACGAAGTTTGCATAGAAATGTCGTTTGTACATTCATTCATTTTAGTTTTGAGCGCAAAACAGTGTATTAATTGCAATGGCCGATGGGAATTCCAAATTGATTATAATGAGTTCTCAATTAGAACTGTGTACCATTTTTTCCATGTCCTACTAAACCCCCTAACTTCAATTTGCTCAAATCACGATCCCCTGTCCCTGAAATGCAGTCTAAGTGCGTGTGTGTGTGTGTGTGTTTCATTCTTAGTCTAAGTGCATGTATCTTCCACTCTTCTTATATTTTTAGTTGATTCTGTTTCTGTGCTATTCACTTAGGGTGGTATTTTCTCCTCTCTGGTTATTTCATGCGGTTGTGGCGAGAGGCAGATTCTCTCTACCTGCCCCATCTATGCCACACGGGCGCAATGTATGATGAGCATACTTCACTGGTTTAATATATTTTTTGATCATTTCTTTCAACTGATATTATTACTTGAACACTTTGATTGACAGTGGGCACCTTTTCATTCCATTGTGGCTACTCCATTGCTTATTGCTTTTGAACTTCTCCTTTGTGTACATCTTGAGAGAAGATATGGTAAGCTTCCTTATCTCTGTTATGCAGTATTGCGAAGAGGTTCAGAATCAGAAAATTCTTTTCATTGTTTTCCATATTCTGATTCGAATGCCTATCTCTATGCTCTTTTTGAAAACTTTCACAAGTTTTTCATTTACTTATCCAGTTTCCATAATGTGATAATTGACAGCTGTAAATTTGAAGATAGTATTTCTGCCTCTGCTTGCTTTAGAGACTGCAATTTTGGTTGATAACATTAGGTAATATTTCCTGATAAGGATATCGAGATTTTCGTCATGGCTTTACTCTGCATGAAGCTTATGATGTGAATATATTCAATTCTTTCTTTATGTTGCTCTGCTTCTCAGGATGTGTAGGGCCCTCATGCCTGGAGATGAAGAAAACATAAGTGATGAAGCAATTTGGGAGACTCTTCCGGTAAGTTAAAGTATCTCTTAAATATGTTCTGAATTGTCAGTACCTGCACTCTTGACTAGCATGACAATTTTTCGGAATTAAGGCTAAATGTTCTTCCTTTTTCTCTGAGAAAGAAAGACACAGAAAGAAATACTGAATAGCACTTGCATGTGATTTTCTTTGACGTTCCAGCCTATCCATCTGGAAGAGTTTAAGAATAAAATATTATACGCTAAAGATTCTTTTTGTTATGGAGTTAAAGTTATTCTATTATTTAGCCAAGAAATCTGTTTGCCAACTATTATTGATGACTATATGTGCAAATAATGTGATTATTCACTGGTTTAAGTGTTTTTGTCTTCAGCACTTCTGGGTTTCCATCTCAATGGTCTTCTTCATTGCAGCGACAACATTTACGCTTCTGAAACTATGCGGTAAATTCAGCTCATATCATACTAAAAATGTCATCAAATGAGTTCTGCTGTAAGCTATCTGTGTTAGAGATGTATAAGACATCTCCTTTCATGTTGCAGAATATCATTAAGATAGGGACATAATAGTGAGTGCATAAAGACAGCATTTATTCTATGACAAACTCAAATGGTCTCTGAGGTGCTGTTTGATTCTATTAAATTTTTTTTTGGAAAAAACGGCCTTCATTTAGTTTGCAACGATAATATATATATGTGCAACTTACCCCCCCCACAATATAAAAAAAATTGCCCAATACACATGAAAAGGCATGAGTTCACAAGTTCACTCACTAGGAGGAGTTCACATTTGGTTAAAATTCTTTATATATATATGTAGGGAGTGTATCAAATACTAATGAGAAAATGATTGTAAAACACTGGTTTAAATGTGATTAATGGTTGATGTAATTAAATCAATTTACATGCACAGCATTTTCAATTATAGTTTTTAGTTCAAAATTATGCTAGTTCAAATATTTTTGGTAATTAATTTCAAATATTATATTCCTAGTTCAAGAATTATGTTTATCTTAAACATGCTTGTTTAATTCATATATTATAAGCCGTAAGTTTGCATCCCATATATATTTTGACGTGGTGAATAAAATGTGGTCCCCACCCTATTTATATTGAATAAAATATATCTTGTATTGTTAGTTTAATTTTCAACCCTGGATTTTATCTGCATCAGTTGATAAGATTTGTTTCTGTTTAACATGTGTCACGTTTTAGCATGAGATTTCGAATCTTCAAACTTCTCTTGCCTTAAAAAACCCAGTGCTGCAGTCAGTTGGGGTTTTTATGATCTGTATTCATCTCCTAATCTAAGGTGATTTGCTGTTACAAACTTTCTAGTTTCTTTGTGGAATTTTATGCAGGTGATGTAGCTGCTCTTGGCTGGTGGGATCTGTTCATAAATTACGGGTGCATGAAATATTCCCTCTCCGTGTATCATGTTTACTATCCTGGCTGTTGCATGCTATAATAGTTTACTTGTGTGTGTGGTTCTCAGTGTTGCAGAATGCTTCGCATTTCTTATTTGCACAAGGTGGTATAATCCTGCAATTCATAGACGTTCTCATCTTACAGTAGCATCTACATCTTCATCAAATATCAGATATCTTAACTGGAGTAGTAGTGTCTTGGCATCCCCTGATGAAGATAATCAAGAAAACCGAATGTGCAGTTTGCAAGACATTGGTGGGCATGTTATGAAAATCCCCTTTGTTGGTTTCCAAGTCATGCTCTTCATGTACTTGGAGGTATGTCGGGCTTACGGGTTTTCTGGTCTGACAGTTTTCAAGTTGTTCATAAGTTAATCTCATCATTATAATTTTCAATTCCAGGGAACTCCTCCTGGTGCTAGAAATATCCCAATTCCACTTCTGTTTTCTCCTCTTCTTTTGCTGCAAGGAGCTGGATTTTTGTTTGCCATATATAGACTTTTTGAGAAAATCTCCCTTTTACTTAATGGTGAAGCTGAACTGGGAAGCAGTTTTAGATTACCAGCAACTGCCTATGACTATATGGGATTTCTGCGCCGTGGATCAAGGTAATGACAGAAAATTAGGATCAAGATATAGAAGTTCTCCAAAACCATGCTTAGTCATCAACATTTGTAGTTATTTCTCAAATCAGGTTGCTGGGCTGGTGGTCAATTGATGAAGGAAGTCGGGAAGAGCAAGCTCGGTTATATTGTTCTTGTGATACAGGGTAATTTTCTGAAGTGAAAGTTTCTGCTTTTTATTCCCCCAAAAACTTGCGGTATTATTATAAAATCTGATCAATGACTTTCTAGATATATGCTTCCCATGAATTTGTAACTTTTAATGCACGATTGACTTCACCGTAATACAAAATTTATAATGACATCCCAGTTCATAGTTTGTCAGAGAACTAATGAGTTTTGCACAGCAGACTGAATTTTAGCCAGCATTTTGATATCATACATCTATAGTAGTAGGGCGTTGATATCTCTTATGAGCACAGTATTGAGTGTCATTCATCTTTATCCGTATCGGCACTCTACTTAGTTTATAGATTTGCACAGTTTAGTAAGATGAGGTGTTGGTTTTTTCATGAAATAAGTTATTATGATTTCATAAATAGAAACTAGCATCAACCATAATATTTAGTATTTCAAAATAAAAAATCTTGATCAAAGTGCCTTTTTCACCAGGGTTACTGCCAGCTTTATGAATATTATCGACAAAGGAAGAATACAAGCTAATGCCATTTTCGTACCTGTTAAAGTTTAGTTTATCAATTGAAAGTTACTATACCCTATCAAATTTTCTAGTATTTTGTGTCATGCAAGTTTATGCATATCTTTTTATGCATAGTGATCACATCCAATTGCTCAGAAGCTTCTTCGTTCCTGACAGGTACAATACGTTTTCACCTGATAATGTCAAGAAAATGCCAAAGTCTGAGCTTGCTAAGGAGGTGTTACCTCGACCTATGGATTCCTTGTGAAATTTATAGATTTGTACTTTCCTTTCCAAAAATATTTTTGTAGTCGGCTCCATGACCGCTTACTCTGATATTTTTCGTTCTCATCAGATATGGAGGCTTCAATCAGCACTTGTTTCACAATCAGAAATCACAAATATTAGCCAGGAGGAGTTTGAAAGACTTCTAAACGTTAGCATAACTTCCATTTGATCTCATTTTCGAGTACTTTACTGATGACTTGATAATCAGAACATCACTAGTATTATCTTAAGTCACTTCAATGGCTGCAGGCTTATGATCCTTACAAAAATTAGTTTCTATATCGGTCTAATTAGATCTTTCTTCCTAGAATGCCTATTTATCTTCCATCTAGATGCATAAATATATTCTTAAATTTGTTCACTAATATATTCATTTCTACTTTCTCAGGAAAAAATTCTGTGTAGAGTTTGCTTCGATGATCAAATAAATGTAGTCTTGCTCCCTTGCAGGCATTATGTTCTGTGCAGGTATTTATTTTTTCCATCAATCCAATCTCTTGTTTAAAAGCTAAAAAATAGGGAAGAAGGGTTGCAACAGGAGCATACATTATCTTGAATATGGGTGTTGATAATTCAATATATACGTGCAGCACCTGCTGTGAGAAGTGCAAGAGATGCCCCATTTGCCGCGTGTACATTGAAGAGCGGTTGCATGTATATGAGGATGTATAGCATAGCTAAGCTACTTACACAACAAAATTGAAGTCCTGTGAAGTAACATTTCGACGGTGATTGCAATTTTTATCGAGTCATTTCACCATCATAAACTGCTCAATAGTGTTAGCGCTGTGAATAGTGTGGCATAACTTTGGATGATGAGTTCCATCAAAAACTGCTGATAGTGTTGTGAATAGTTTGACACCATATTCGTTCATGTCATTCTTCTTTCAACCATGTTGCACTTAATCGTATCACGAACATTGATGGAATCGAATGAAATATTACGGCTCCAAGTTTGCCTTCTCTTCTGGAGTTGTCAAGGTGTATATGAAAAATATGAACAATGAAGAGCGAGGCTGAGGAGACTTGGTTAAAGACATGAAAAATGTTTGTCTGAAAAGGAGTTGGAGTTGTGATGAGGGTGTGTCTTCTTTCTTGCATTTTCATCGTACTTGAACCACGACATCAACCTGCCCTCTTTAAATTCAAATTATCGAATATATTGGCATAAGGCTGGTTGTTATTCTCAAAGATTTTGCATCTGATGAAATTCTATGTGGTCAAAAGGCTGAGACGATAATCGTGGATTTATTTAAGGCCTACCAATATATAATATAACTTGTTGAGAATATTTTAAAATTAGAGTTAATTTTATTCCAAATTGTTTATGCACCATATTTGGGCAGGTCTATTATATATAGGAGCTCTTTAGAGTTAATAATACAGATACTACTACTTTTCTTCTACATGTTCTTATATTTTACTATCTGACATAATTGATCTCTACATTTCAAAAATCTATTGGCTAGCAAAACTACTTTGTGATATTGCTCTTTTTTTTTTCCTTCATGTTATTGAATTGTTTGAAATAAAAGTTGCTATCTTACAGGAATCTTGACTTTATAATTGGTTGGGTTATCTAATATGATAACGCATGATAATGAGAGTGAAGTACATTTATATGTGAATTTTGATGAATAATGAAGTGGCAAGGATGGAAAAGAAATATGTCAGCGTAAGTGGCAGGTAAACGATGCCTTAAAAATGTTCTTTTTATTTTAATTTAAAATATTGGAACTAGATTATGAAATTACAATGTATAACGACCTGTACTGGGTCCGGCGTTACAACACATATTTAAAGGCACTAATTTAGATTATGTGCAACACACGTAGTATTTTTGTTGTTTTAATTAAATTAATAAAATTGTAAAGATATTATTTTTATATATTTTTAATTACTTTTTTATAAAAAATTACTGTAATAATAGCACGATATTTTTTATGTAAATTAAAAGTTAATGGATTTATTTTATCAAAAAATTAATATTTATGACAAATAGTATTTAAACTTATATTAGCATGTGTTTGTCATAAAATAAATTATATTTTAATAAAAATATTTAATATTTTTTAAGGTTGTTTATGTCATGTGCCTTGCATGTTGTATTCATCTTTTCTTATTTTTTTAATAAAATTAACGATGATATAGTAAGATAAGTATTTAAGTTGTTCTTATTATTTAATATATAGTAATATATAAATATGATTTTGTATTTCTTAAATCCTAAATATTGATTGTTAAAAATTAGAATATTTTGATGATATCAGAAATCATGTCAGTAGTATAGAATTGATCTTAGAATGTATTTTGTATAGGTTTGAACTTGTAATAACTTAGGTTCGCGAAGAGCTGGAGCTAGAAATAGTTCAAGATCTGAAGGTTATGAAGATCAAGTTTTGAGAGACCACAGTTGCTGTGACACAGCTGACTCCTTCAGTTGTGAGTATAAAATCTACTACTGTTTAACCAGTGTGACGAACACAGCTGACAGTTCTTCATGAACTGGCCGGTAGAAAAAGAGAGAGATAAGAAGACTCCAAAGCTGATACCTAAATTAACTAACTGTCACTTAGAAGAAAAGGTTGAAAGAAGTCAGTTCCCAGTCAACCTTAAAGTCCAGTTGTCTCTAGTACAACTGAGGTGCAAAAGAGGAATGTCAGTAGAGACAAGACATGCAATAGAGCTGACCTACTGTTTTGTAGCAGAAAAGTAGTTAGCCCCTGGTTATTATCCAGCGGATAATAACCTTAGCCGAATATCCAGTGAAAGAGATGATAACGCCTGCTGCAAGTACATCAACAACACCATTTTCAGACGCTGATTCTAAGGGATTTGTCCGTTGTCTCACAACGGATACTATTTAAATCTCTCACCTATAAATAGAGGAGTCGAAGTAAGGAGAAGAAGTTACACACATACGCCACATATTTCGACCTTGCATTCTCAGCTATCTCAAAGCTATCTAAGCCATCTTTTCGAGTTCTACTCGAGACACCGGATAACTTGAAGCTATCCTTAGCTAAAGGTTTTCGAGAACCTTTCTTGAAACTTTCGTCTGAAAGGATATCAACCAGCCCGCTCAAAGTTCTTGAAGGAAACCTAAATCTTCATCCCACAGACCTAAAAAGCCTAGGAATGGATTCGATAAATCTTCAAAGGACTGCAGCGCCTGCGACTGGAAGTGGTAGTAGCTTCCTGTTGGAGAAGAATCTTATTTGTAACATGTGTTAAAACACCGTGTACAAGGAAGATCCGTGAATTCCCTTCGCAGTGAAGGAAGAGAGGACGTAGGAGTTTAAAGATTCGAACCTCTATAAATATCCGTTCATTTACAACTTTTAGTTACGTATTTTTACTAAGTGTTGATTTGAAACTTAGCTGGAGTATAGCTGAAGAAACCCTAACTGACCTTACTCGACAACGAACAATTTTAAGTAACACAGTTGACTTGCTCACAAGTTAGCTGAGATAAAACTTGGACTTACTATTTTTCACAACTATTTATTTACTAACGCTTCCGCAAATCAACTATCTCTGATTTGGGATCAACATTGATGAATATGAAAATAATTAATTTAATTGCTTGAAAGAAATCACTTTTTTCCGGTTGGATGAATTATGGTTAGTATCATAGATACAATATGGAACAATTTATTAATAGAGGTGATTCCATTCCACATTGAATGTTGAAATTAAATGATCTATTTATAGTTTTGAGATGAAAATTAAATTTGAAGGTAAAAGTTGAGTTTTCTAATCACATAAGAATTAGAAAATAAAATATTTGACAAAATCTTGCATTAGACCACCTAAACGATTTAGGCGGATCTAAATAGTTCATTTCCACTAATTCAAACTCATACCCATCCAAAATCCTAAATCCAGGGTCGTCTTAAAGATTTTGGGAGCCCTATTCTAATGGTGAAAAATATGTCTTCATAAAGATAAATATGTCAAATCTTAATCTAAAAAAAATCTCAAAATTATATTATCATTATATTTTAAGAAAATAAAAACTAAAATTTCAATATTTGATAATATCGTGTAAATATGACCCTAGTTTTTTGATAAAATAATAGCCTCAATCAAACTATTAACGCAAACAATAACCTTAAATATTTTAATTTTTAAATTAAAAAAAAAGTTAGCAGTAGACAATTGAACAAAAAAATATGCAATTTCCTTGAACCAGATTTTGAAATCAAACTTATCATCAGAAGAATCGATAGGGCAATTTGGATGAAATTAATGTAGATCCGGCTTTCGACTCTTGGGGATTTGGGCAGTCTGGGAGACAATCATGGCTCCTCTCTTCTCGAAAATCTATACATCTCTTATTAGTGTATGTCAATTGAGACAATACGAACAAATCAGTTCTTTTAAATTAGAGAAAAAATAGACAATCAACAATTGAACGTAAGATATACAATTTCTTACAATCAACCTTTGGCTATGGTGATAAATTGAACAAAGTAATTGGAAATTGAGATAAATTCTTTTAAGGTAAGCAGTAGGTTAATGTAAAGATACAAAAATAAACTGAACATTATATGCATTGATGTATCTATAATTGTAGTATCTCCTTTACTGATTATTGAACAAATATATAGACAAAAAGTATAGTTGTTTGAGAGATGATTTCATGACAGGGTAATTGGAGAGAGGTTATTTAGAAAGAGGTGAAGAATTAGTGGATGAGAAAAAGAACAAAAAGAGAAATGAAAAGGGACAAGAGAGACGATGCCTAGCATGCTGTATTTTATATTAGTTTTTTTAATTTTAAATTTCATAATAATAAAAAATGACAAAAAAAAGAAAGAAATTTGGGGGCCCTCCAAATTTTTGGGCCATGTGCTATTGAACCATCTGCACCCCTTAAGAACCGACCATGCTTAAACTCAAATTCATATTTTTCCTAAATTTTAAATTAAAATATACATAAATTATTTAAACGATCTAACCGACAACATCTTCAAAATATTTTAGGATATATCTAAATTATATTATTGATAATTATAAATATAATATATTATCAAAATAAAGACTAATATATTAAAGAATATTATACATAGATAATGTACAAAAAAAAATATATGTTTTATTA
>AYJT01025219.1:0-23115 GCA_001278415.1 Ocimum tenuiflorum | reverse complement strand
AATCGCAGATTTACCCGCCGGAACGTGATTGAGCGCGACGCCGGTGCTGTTGAGCGCCTGCTGGATGGCGGGGGAGATCCTGGTGGTATCTCCGTAAGCGGAGATCGAAACAGGTCCACAGTAGTTCATCTTGACGAGCGCGGAACTAATATTCTGTGCGATTGCATGCGGGTCACACGCCTTGGGTACCTGACAGTTCTCTATGTCCCACCACACCGAAGTCTTCGCCTTAACGTACTGCTCCTCCGCCGGCAGATACAGCGGCTGCGCTCCGTCTCCGCCCATTCGATTCAGAAACGGGGGATTACAAGACCAGACAGACAGCGTAGGATACGAAATTGAGGTTTAGGGGTTGAGAAGCGAGGCGCACGATAGCATTAGAGGGAGTGGAGATAAATTGGGGGCAGTAATTAGAACCCCATCTGATTGATTGTCTTTTTCTTTGTCGTTCGGTTTTCCTCCTTAACTAATATAAAAAGGAGGGACTTCTACATGCGCACCTGCAAATTTTCCATATTACCCTTGACATCATCAATATAATTTTGCAAGCTTCTAAATTTAATTGGATTCCAGTTCCAATTCCAATTCCGGGCGGGTCGCTGGAAAGTTGCAACGCATTAGACCAGGGCTGGGAAAAAATATCGTAATACCAGTATGTCGATTATACCGCAGTAAAAAATTATCGAATATATCAAACTTGTGGTATACTATCATTTTTGGTATGGTACATTATAGTACCATTACCGTTAATTTACAGTACGATAACAGTATAAAATTTCTCATACCGGCGACATACTGCTTATTCCGTATATATTATTATTATTAGAAATGTGATGCGAAATTCCGCTTGTTGTGCTTAATCTAGTAATTTTCCTTTTGAACACAATGATAGCTTATGTTGCCCTTTTTTATGTTTGATTCTGGTATGATGAATTGTTTTTATTAATTGATACAAGTGATGAAGTGGATGTTTTATTTGCAATTTGTCTCTACTTGTGTTTGGAAACTGTTGTATAAATTAGTCGGTCAGTTTATAGTTTTGCTTTCATTAATTGATACTAAGTGATGAAATCGATGTTATACACATTTCATTGTTGGTCTTTTTATATGATTGATAATTATTATTATTGGTTGTTTATAATT
Organism: Ocimum tenuiflorum; assembly: GCA_001278415.1. Lineage (NCBI taxonomy): Eukaryota > Viridiplantae > Streptophyta > Magnoliopsida > Lamiales > Lamiaceae > Ocimum > Ocimum tenuiflorum. Next base: position 21,972 of record AYJT01025219.1, on the reverse strand, counting down.
TCATTTTATTGGATTTTGAATTCTAGATAGATTTATTATAACAAAAAATTTTGGTACACCGTCATCTCCGGTATACCATTGAACTTCAATGTATTACTGAATTTCAGTATACCGATAATAACGGTGTATCGTAAAACTACGGTATGATACACCGTAGATATGGTATGGTATATTGTAGATAAGGTATGGTAATGGTATATATATTTTGTTATACCGCAAATTCGGTATATCATAGCCTCCGATACAGTAACGGTATGCATGTTGTCATACCACATGCATACCATTAGTTTACAGTATGGTATACGGTATGACAAAAAGGATACGGTATACGGTACCGTCCCACCCCTACTTGGGACTCAAATTTATAAGAAATACTACTTTACAAAAAAAGTAATAATGCATATCGTCTCAGAAAATGTAGTCTTGAAGAGGTGACATTCGTGTGGATTAAAGTTCTGAAAAGTTATTTGTTTATATTTTTTAGAGATAACAAAATAAAAAGAAACTTTAAATGTATGTTTGTAATTTCTTTTTCAGAAAAAACATAAACATACTAAGTTTAAGAGAAACTCCCAGTAGTTGACAATTAATAGAAGATATAAGACTTTGAGATAAATTCTATGTAATTGTCGTCCACGCTCACTTGGAACTTGGAAGGAGTGTGGAGTGGGGCAGTGTTTGTGTGTGGAAATACGACACACCTCCCGTGGAAATTGTGGGCCACGTAAGCGGGTCTCGGTCGTTGCAGGCCTAACACGGTCATCTTATATTGGTAAATTCTTTTTCTTTTGAAGAAATGATTCCGCGTGAAGAATTTGCCAAATACAAATATGCAGTTCGTCATAAATTCCTAATAAATCAATGAAATTTAATAGTATATAGAATTGAAACACGTGGAAATAAACATTTAAATATTAGAATAGGTTAGGATTTATAATAATGTTTTCCCAGGCTGCTTCTCCTTCCTTTTTAACTTAAATATAATATTAAATAAATCTCACTCTAATATCCTCATATAAACTTGGACCTTGACTTCTAAATAATTCCGAGGTTGCTTTTATTTTGTGTGATAACGTAAGAAGCCCAAGGCACATGTTGCCGTTCCTGTCATTCCTTTGTGTTATAAAAAGTTTATTATTAATAATAACAATTATATATCATACTTAAATCTAATAAATTCACGTAATGTCCACAAAACTAAACCATAACACACAAAATTAAAATTGGAAAAGCATACTAAAATTTAATAAAAATTCGATAATTACACAAATGTACAATGAGAATCTGCACCCCAAACTACAGTAATAAATTTGTCTACAAAATTGAATGCAATATATGAAATGTAGATGCACAAGTATTAGGAATTACAAAAAGGGTGAAAAAGGGCACTGCTATATTATCGTTTCTTGCATAAAACAATACATGTAATAATCCCAAAATTTACATTGACAATAAACTTTATATGATATGATAATGGATATACTAAGGGTTATAACCATGTCATGTTGCATTGTTCGGACAATATTTGCGGCCTCTTTGAGCTCGTTTCTGCACAAGACATAACCTTTATAAATAGTGGCAATTGGAAACAACTTCATTGCATCAAATTTTGTCGCCAAAACTCCAATTGATGCATGTGGGGTGTCAATTCTAAGTCTTGTTTGTTATTCATATATCAACCGACAGATCATAAATTGATGCAGATGCAAGAAGATTAAGAAAAATTGGACATTTAGAAGAATAAGGGAGGGAGAGAGAGTAGAATGGAATATATGGGTCAAGATAATCCCCCCAAAAAGGCTTATTAACTCATGTGCATGTATAGTCGTGTTCACGTAATAACTCCTATTACTATGAGATATAAGAACTAATAATAACCATCTGATTTTAAAAAGATGTGGATCAAATTATTTTCATTTTCTAGTATTTAGTTTGCAGATGGTAGTGTTTTAGCATAATATCATCGATGCACGATTTGCGCTCGCGAATCCAGAAATTACGATCGTCAATATACATCTTGAAATGCAATATTAGAGCACTAAATGCATACTTTGTGCTAAGAACTAAATCAATGCGATGTTTGCCAAGACACATGCACGTGCATAAATATTCATTTGTCAAATAACGACCTTGTGGTAATGTATTGAGATTATTAGACGAGATTTCACGAAAAATCTTTTCTGATGTGATAATACAGATGGAGAAAAAACATTATTTTATCATTCTATTTAATAGATAATGCTCGTGCTTTCATATGTGTTTCGAACAATGTGATGACCTCATAATTGTCTCAAACCAACACTAGACCATCGAGAATGCTGAATAAATTGTCCAAAACATTATATCGTGTCATCAGTCATGTTTAAACTATAAGTTTAATATAAATGTATAAACACGTGAGGCATAAAATGTTTAAGATCGCATTTGGCCTAATGCACACACAAACATCACATTCATAGCAATATATGAAAATTACGCGAATTTTTTATTGAGTAGGTGAGGAGATATTAATCCCTGTTTGAACCAGAAGAATCCTAAATAAATTAAAAATATATTTACAAATTAAAATCTTATGACCTAAGGTCTCGTTTTAATTTGATCAATTATCCAGCATATTACATATGTATGTGTGTGTGTGTGTGTGTGTGTGTGAGTGTGTAAATGACCCTACTTAATAAAATCTTACTTGATATAATATAGAAAGCCAAAGGGGTCTGCATGTGGTCTCTTCTTTCAATTGAATTAATGAATCAAAAAGCGTATAATCTGACTAAGTTTTTTGTCACACCCTAAAGCAAAAGGATAGACACTAAACCCTGTTATTTAAACCAAATCTTAAGGAGTTCCTTTTTTTTCCGAATTAATGGTTGAGAAATTTATGCAAAGTTAGCCGTCGTCGGTCTGTGAAATCGTTTTCACAATTAAATACTCAGATTACTGTAAATTACTATTCAAATAAATTTAAGAGCAGTCAAGTTGATGGCTTATTCATATATAATACTTTGATAGTGTTCGCAAGGTTAATTTTCTTCATTTAAATGAGTGAATATTGTTCGGTCAAATTGTTACGAAAATAAAAAGGAAAAAAAAAACACCTACATAGTAATCTCGGTGATAAAATTATTGTCACTATCAATCAATCAACTGATCACATGTCCCTCTTGATCATCAATTTATTGACTGTTGATAGTTACGTATTAATTTACGCCATTATTAAGTTAAAAACATGATAGGACTACATTGTTTAACAGGTTTTAATTACTGTAAGTTGTTTGTGTTTTAGTTTTTATTTTATTCTTTTGGTGGGGTTGGAATATTTACTTATATATTTTCCATGCAGGGACTCGGATATTCTCCATTTGTCCAAATCTTTTGAAAATGCTTCTTATAATTATTATTGGGGGTTAGGAAATGATAAATTCCACGTTATATCGAGTGTTATTATCCCTTCCACTCACGCTGGCGTTGTTTGCGGTTGAAATTTCCATTTGTTTCTTAAAGAGAATTGCTACTAAATAATATAATATGCATATTGAATGGACCATTTAAATTACAGTAGATATACTTTAAGCTATAATACTAATTTATGAAGAGGAGTCTTCCGTTAAACTGGCTAAATCATTTAAACGAGTTTTAGTTTAAAATTCATGAAGGATATGGGTTTAAATTTAGCATTCAAAACGGGTATGTGTTTGAATTGGTGGAAACCTAAATCATTTAGGTATCTAACACAAGTTTTTCTATTTATGAAATATTTCAATGCATTCTCCAATTCTAATGGTTGACATGATAAGTAAATTATTAGATTGCTACAAAAGATTCATTTAGTTATTCGTAATGATTGGGACACACAATCGTGATTAGAGCGACGTGATTAGTGATTGGTGCGGAAAGATTATGCTAAATTGCTCATCAATACTACTAATTTTTTTCGTTTCAAAATAAAATACTATTAATTTTTTTAATAACCAAGCTCAAATACTTTTAAGTATGATTATTGTTCATCAACTCAATTTTATAACTAATTAATAAAAAATTAAAAAAGGAAGTGGCATTCATGCAACTACTGAAAGACAAAGTAATAAATATCTCTATGTATCCTATTGGGACCCTACTAGTTCATCTACCCCCAAATTAGGTCACGTCTTTTACTTCACTGTATCATTTGCATTGATTTTTATTTAATACTTTTAATAAACTTAAGTTTTAGATTAATTTTACAATTACGAAGTTTTATTGATTATCTCAATTACGATTCCTAATAGTTAATAGTAAGTAGTATTTGATTATTAAGGTTGATTATTTTATAATCAGGATTTGTGATTTTCATTATGTTTGTTTTTGTTGATAAATATTTCAGAAAATTAAGTTACAAATTATTTTTTAATGACAAATATAGCTAAAAAACAATAGATTGATAATGAAGTATATAACTAAGTAATATTTTATTGCTAAGAGAATGATCATTCAAATCACAAATGGTGACATGTCAATCGCCACCTTATAAATTTCTATACAACTCTAAAATAGACTACCCAACTTCAACATTGCTTCAAGACAATTTCTCAAAATTGTTTTTGTTCATGCTTAAATGTGTTAAATAGGCCCTAAAATAATTCATCGAAATTGATATTTTCATTATAGGTTGAGTTTTTGTTAGTATCATTGTCGTTTATGTACTATAAGTTCGTTGTATTTTACGTGTGCTATAGTTTTCTATATAATATAGTTGCATGTAAGAATTAAGATGTTAGTTGGTTTGATTAGTATAGTGGATTATATATTTGATAAAGTTTGTGACGTTAATTTTATATGTTTACGATTTTAATTCATGGGTGTTTTACACGATAGGATGCAAATGTGCCGAGTTGGAATCTATGGACGTCTCACATTAAAAATTAATTAATCTCAAGCATATTCAATTCAAGAAATATCTCCATTTTGCTGTAAAATAAAAAGAATTGTCTTATTTTGCAGACAAACTTTCAAGAAAATTGGGAATTCGATATATTTTTAATTTGAGAAGTTAGAACACATGTTGTACACTTGTTTTGATACTGTATGAAAAAATTTATATGAGTTATAGAATAAGATCTATGGTTCATATATTTTCTTTTTAATTTTTTATGATTGTTTTGTTTGATGAATTATGCTTGAAAGTTAACAAATATCATTTACAAAACAAAGAAGCAACAAAAATTAAAATGGAAAAAATCTTAACAGTGTAATTTATTGATCTTGTGATTCATATTTATTCATATTCTTTATATGCTAGATTTTTCTTATATGATTTGTTCCTAGTTAAATGTATGTTCAAAAATCTAAAAATATGTTAAATTCAAAATTTAGTTGAAAGCTGTGAATCCAGAGCAAATAAAATCTTTACAAAAGACATGAAAACCTTTCTGTAAAATTGAGGTCGAATAAAATCTCTTTTCACAATTATTTGAAAGAAACAAACCATCTGGGAAAGAGACAAACCATCTGGGTAATCTTGACAGTAATATTTTGGCTAATTGGCCGGAATTGAGACAATTGTACTTCGATGGGACTTAGGACACTCAAGAAAACCTTAATCATTTGGAATTTTAATAAAGAATGACTCAACAAAATCCCATGATTGATGGGTGTAAGATTTTAATTGACTAATTTAATTATGTGAAGAAACAAAAAAGAAATAAATAGAGAGATTTCGAGCAGGATTCTGTCAAATTTGGTGGTTCCAATACTGTTCAAAAAGTTCAAACTCAAAAAGGAAATGAAAATGTACATATGTGTGAACTATGAATCAAAACGAAATATTTCAATTGAACTAACTAAAAATTTCAATTGAAATATAAAAAAATTTACTTTTTTTTTAATATTTTCTACTTTCATAAAAATATTTTTTAATTCAACAAATATACCTTTTAAATTGGCTAAGAATACAAATTTGCACTGCATTTCTCAATCATCCAATTTTCTAAATCAATAGTCGAAACCAGGGAAACAGTTTAAAATTTCCATGCATTACTGGCTTTTATTATTATTAGGGCGATTCTAAATGCAGACACAAAATTTCTCAATGCTGTTGGACTCATTAAAGACTCCCATACAGTGGTCGGTCGCGCCGTGGCGGGGGCGGCAGCGGTGGGGAATTGTTGGAGAGGAGATAGTGTGACAGTTAAGGCTGTAGTTGCTGTTATCGGCTATCGAGGAATTGAATTTTGAGAGGTAGAAGTATAAAAAAGTAAAATTGAACATGGATATTGTTTTATTTTAAAAGTAGAGACTGCATTGAGAAATTTTATGACTGTATTTACAATCACCATTATTATTATTATTTAGGCACGTTACTTGCTTTTATTTATCATTTCCATAACTCTATAAATATTTCTAAAAAGAAAAAGAAAATGATTGTATCTTTTTAATTATAGTTTGTATATAATATAACGAGTATGTTACACCATCATATTGATAATAAATCAAAAAGTATGTATGGCATTGTTTTTCTTTTCAGTCAGAATTGGAAAGGTGCAAAAGGAAAAATAAAAAAAATGCAAAGAAATATCATAATTGACCAAAGCATGGCTGACAAAGAGAGCATTTTTTCACAAAAGAAACGAGAATCTAGAACAGTTTTTACTAGTGCCTTTATCCAATGATTGTGATGCCATAACTGCCAAATTTTACAGCTATTTACAATTATTATGCCAATAATAATGATATAATTATACATAATAAATTTTAAAAATCAATTGTTGAAATAATTAGCCTAAACATATTGTGAACACGGTTAAAGCTTGCAGCTTGATGAAACTGAAACAAAGATAATTTGGCTGTGTACATGTATAATGTATTGGTTATGAAGTCATGTTCAAACTAAAATTTGAACAAATCAATTAAAAAGAGTGGAGGGTTACCTTCTATCTCCCCTGAAGCTTCCATTTTACTGTTGTGTTAAAATTGTTAGCAAGACATTTTCTCATCACCTACCACTGATAACTTCGCTACTTCTCTCTCTTTTAGTAAGCCTTATTTATTTGCACATTCAGGCTCATATTTATATTCCTCCTCACCTGAAACCACTACAAATTATCTATTCGTTGCTTGCAAATTAATTATGTTCGCCATTTAGCATTCTGAGCACCTTTACTTTCTTTGCAAATATGCCCTTTTGGTTATTGTCATCTGGGCTTGTGTGGGTCTGAGAGTTGAGGTGTTCACACCACTCGCACTTTTGGAATTAGAATGAAATTTATTTAATGCCTTTCCCAGTTGGAGTAAAGATTTGATTTTTGGCTGTTGTTGAAATGTGGGGTTTCTGAGAGCCAAGGGTGAAGAGATCTGTTAATTATTTGTTTGCATTTGGAGAGGGTGAACTGGATTGAGGCTTTCAAGATCTGGCATTTGAGGATTATTCTTTTTGGGTTATTCTATTCCAGAAAGGTAAGAGCTTGGCAGCTTTTTTCAGATATTCAAACATTTTACAATTTATACTTATACAAGCGTGGATCTTGTTCTGGTTTCCTAGTTGTTCCACTCATTAATGGCTTTACATTTTTGTGCCCTAAACATAGTTTTTGACTAATAGAAGTAGAATTATCCATTTCCTCTGTTTATGTTGGTTGTTGAAGCCTAGAATTGTAGCAAGAATTGCAAGCTAGCCTAGGTGAGAGTATTTCTTGGGTAAATGTAGAGTTCGAGCATTGAATCAATCTTTCTTTTGTGTTAATTCCAGAGGTAGTTTCTTCCTCATCATCATCTTCAACTTCATCTTCTTCTTGGATAATGGCTTCTGATCTGAATGCGGAGCTATCGAAAAACGCCGGCGTTCTGCATCTCAAGGTGTGGGAAGTAGTAGGAATAATTGTGGGATTACTGATAGTAATCATCCTGTTTCTATTGACATTCTATTTAACCTCACAAAAGAAGCTAAGAAGGGCTCAAGAAAAGGTCCCCATAAGCCAAATACCCACTATTTCCAAAGAGATAAAAGAGGTCAGAGTTGAGCATGTCTTTCATGACAAATCAAGTGATAAAGAATCAGACAAGGTTGTGGCCAACAGCAGCCACTCGGGCTCGTTCCATCGCGTCGATTACAAGGATTATTGTGGGTCCCAATCAGGAGAAGAAGGCAGTTCAGGCGCATTTAAACCAGCTTCTTCATCATCACACCCAATCACAGCTCCTTCCCCTTTAACTGGTTTACCTGAGTTTTCTCATTTGGGGTGGGGCCATTGGTTCACCCTACGAGACCTTGAGCTCGCCACAAACAGATTTTCCAAAGAGAATGTTATTGGAGAGGGTGGATATGGAGTTGTTTACCAAGGACAGCTTATCAATGGGACTCATGTGGCTGTTAAGAGGCTCCTTAACAACCTGTGAGATTTCACTACTTTTCGTTTTCTTCTCTGTTTTTTGTTTTCTTTGTTTGGTGTTCTTTAAAGTTGGTACTGTAAACAGAGGCCAAGCTGAGAAAGAGTTTACAGTTGAAGTTGAGGCTATTGGGCACGTGCGCCACAAGAATCTGGTTCGACTTCTTGGATACTGCATCGAAGGAACTCATAGACTTCTTGTGTATGAGTATGTCAACAATGGCAACTTAGAGCAGTGGCTTCATGGTGCAATGCGCCAGCATGGATATCTGACGTGGGAGGCCAGGATGAAGGTTCTTCTCGGCACTGCAAAAGCGTGAGTCTCGTTAACTCTACACTTCACTAAGTTTTGGATGAAATAACATAACTTATGGATGATGGGTTTGTAGGCTGGCCTATTTGCACGAGGCAATCGAACCAAAGGTGGTTCATAGAGATATAAAATCGAGCAACATACTCATAGATGAGGAGTTCAATGCTAAGGTGTCTGATTTCGGTTTGGCTAAGTTGCTCGGTGCTGGGAAAAGCCACATCACCACTCGAGTCATGGGAACTTTTGGGTTAGTCTGTTTGCAATAAATGGATAGAAAGGTTTTCACACTTGAATTCATTTCATTTAGTTATCTTGTTGGATAATTTTCAGATATGTGGCTCCTGAATATGCAAATACTGGGCTTTTAAACGAGAAGAGTGACGTTTACAGCTTTGGGGTGTTGCTGTTAGAAGCAATAACAGGAAGGGATCCAGTAGACTACAGTCGTCCTGCTCCAGAGGTATGTGTGTGTGTGTGTGTGTATATAATATTATGCATTCATCCATCAACTAAAGTTTATGTGATTAATTTAGTAGTGGACTTTTGGGGTATAGGTTAATCTGGTTGACTGGCTGAAAATGATGGTGGGAAGTAGGCAGTCGGAGGAAGTTGTGGATCCGAATATGGCAACGAGGCCATCAACAAGAGCCCTTAAAAGGGCTCTTTTGACTGCTTTAAGATGCGTCGATCCAGATTCAGACAAGAGACCTAGGATGTCACAAGTTGTCCGTATGCTCGAATCAGAGGAGTATCCCATACCAAGAGGGGTCAGTCAGTTTGGCAAATATGACTTCTACTTTTACAATAATTTAAAGGGTTATTTCACATTGCAATATTCTTGATTCTTAACATGCTTTAAACCTAGAACAGATGCTTCCTACTGACCATGTTTCTTGATATTGCAATATTCTCGCGTAATGCCATAAAAAAAGATTAGTGCATCATCCACATCATTCATGCTTATTGTATATGCTGTAAAGCAACTGCAAATGCATTTCACCTGCACATATTCTCTATTCATTCTGTAAGTTTGCTGGAAGAAAAACGGAAGAGTTGTGATTTTTGTAGGATCGGAGGCAGAGAAGGACTCGAGCGAGTAGCATTGAGATCGATTCGCAGAGGGAGAGCTACGATACGGATAAAAGTGACAATCAGGATCCGAGGTAAAAATGGTGTGGATGATGAGCAAAGATGATTTGTCGAAATATTGCGAGACGAAAACGAAACGGGACTGGGTGTTGTTGCTGCATAAAGGCTCATGTAGAATGATATAGGATGGAAGAGGGACTTTTTTCTTTTTTCCTTTTAATTCTATTTTCCTAGATCCTTGCTTCATGTACTTCATTCTTCTTGTTGTATGATAATATATAGGTAGATCTGATTGTTTTGTGATGGAGGCAGTTGTGTTTCAGAAACAGAAGAAAAGTTTGTATAGATATTGTGTGCTTCCATTAGTAATTCAATATTGTTTGATGTAATGAATTCTTATTTATTTAGAGGGGACATTCTGCCCCTTCGTATGTATCAATCAAAACGACATCGTTCAACGGTTCCACATTATAAAATCATTGAAGTGAAAATACATGTCCTGGCAAATCCATGTCATCTTTTAGGGCGATGCATTTTTCTTTGGAGGTTAGATTTTGTACATGTTCAGATACCATAATATCAAAAGATTATATATATTAATTTTCATGTCATTGAAAACCATTCAAGAGAAAATATATTTCGCCCTTTTGATATGTTCATGTTATCTTTTAGGAGCCGAATTCTTTCTTGACAGTGGACAAAAAAATGAACTCCTTTTTTTTTGTTTCTTGAGAAAATAAAACAATAAAGTGGACATTAAAAAATCAAGTTTTCTTTTTTTGGCATTATTAGTGATTGCCATTAGGTAAAAAAAAAAAGAACCAAAACTATCGAATTAAGGATCTTGAAAATATAATGATTTATTTTAATTCATTATTACTAATCAATATTTAAAAGATGCATCAGTTGGATTTCGAGGAGATAAAAATTGCCACATTATTAGTGATTGCCATAAAATAATTTGTGTGCATGTATCAATTAGATTTACTAAAAGCATAGGCGAGTTAAATTTAATCAAACCAAGATTTAAATATCAAAAAGCAAAGATTAGATTTTGTGGGTGTGTTTTTGGTCTCGCCGCCGTCGCTTGTCGCCGCACACAGTGAAGGTGAAGATGGTGAGCAAAACTGAGGAAGAGCAGCTGATTAGATTGGAGAACCAAGTGGAGAACGGCGGCGGCGGCGCCTGGGAATACCTCTGTCTCGTCAGAAAGCTGAAGCTCCGCCGCTCCGACAAAGTCTTCAAGTACGGCTCCGCCATTCTCCGCGACCACAAGAAGCGATCTGCTCTTGGCTCCGAAGGTGTAATCTTCTCTCACTGATTTTAAGATCGAGTTTTTAGGTCGTGATTGAGCGTGCCTTTTGTTGGATCCTTCAATTTCGAATTGCCAATTTGACTGATATGTGTAGTTCCAGAATTCTTTTGGAGGGTCTTGAGTTTTTGCAACGAAGATATATGGTTCTTAATTATCATACAGCTGAAAAAATTGGGCCGCATTTAGTTGACCACAATTGTTGCGATGTGTTATTGATCTAATTCTAAGAAAAACAGATTTTATGTTGGATCAAGTTGGCGATTTACTGTATTCGTTCCCTTTTTTTTTTTGCTTCACCGATATTTGATTATTTCTGGTGCTATCTGTTCATCAATGTATTTTTATTTCGGGAATTGTTTTGTGCACGAAATTGAGGGTGATGCGAAATTAGAATCCCAAATCTGGTTGTCTGACTTGAAACTGTAATGTTTCAGAAAGATATTGATTGAAGTGAAAATGAAGAAAAGATGGATCCTACGAACATTAATTATTTTCATATTGACTACGGATGTTTCTTGTTTAAGATGCAGTGTTGAAATCGATAATTATCAATCAACTGTTATTTTGACATTTTCCCTCCCTTCTGATTGATGTAGAATGGACTTTATATGAGCAAGTAGCTATTGCTGCTATGGACTGCCAGCATCTTGATGTGGCAAAGGTAGATGTTTCCTTTTTAAGCAACCATTCTAATTCTATTCAGTGTATATATGCACAGAATCAATCTTTTTTCAGGAAATTATCGGCTGCTTATGCTTTCCATGCAACACCATTAAAACCTAATAAATATATAAAAGAAAATAATGAAAAGAGATATACGTACACGGAATATATTCTGAATATAGTTGTTTCTCTTAGTGATCCTCAATGTTTAGTCTCAGCACTATATTGGTCTGTGACTCTGTGGCATATAATTGCAACTAGCAGTACTGCTCCTGTGTTATAATTTGTGTTTTGTGCATCAACTGCTCGTCCATATCCAGAGCTATGAACTTTGTGATTCACTCACCTTTTCTTTTTGACCCTGTGTGCAGGAATGCATTAAGGCCTTGCAGGGGAAGTTTCGAGAGAGTAAACGAGTTGGTGAGTTGGTAAGTTTTTGTTACGTAGATTTCCCTGTATGTTCAATACTATTTTGCACCTGCAGGAAGGCTAGAAGCAATGTTGCTTGAAGCCCAAGGGCTGTGGGCAGAAGCTGAGAAGGCCTACTCCAGCCTTTTGGAAGATAATCAATTTGATCAGGTAGGTCTATATTCATGTCTTGTTTGTATTGACCAAAAACGGAAGAGCTACTTGCATATCAAAACATGATCTTGTAATAAAATATTCAGGTGATACACAAAAGAAGGGTGGCAATGGCTAAGGCACAAGGGAATCTTTCAGGGGCAATTGACTGGTTGAACAAATATCTTGAAATGTAAGAGAATCAAACAGAAATGTTTCAGTATTAATTTGAGTGTGATCTAGTAATTTGATTGACTGTTTGGTGGTTTTCCAGATTCATGGCAGATATTGATGCATGGAGAGAACTAGCAGAAATTTATGTTTCTCTACAAATGTGGGTATCTCTTTTTCTGTCTTGTTTTTTCCTAATTGTTAGTGGATGTAACTGAACATAGTTTATCTTCTAATTAAAATTAATATGTCATTAGCCGGATTAGTGCTATAATCAATCTTCTTTCCCTTATGTTTGGCTATGATTAGGTATAAGCAAGCTGCATTCTGTTATGAGGAGCTGCTCTTATCACAGCCAACTGTTCCGCTATACCACCTCGCCTATGCCGATGTAAGTGGCTTGAATTCTTCTTATTCCTGAACTTACATAACTGGAAGGCTTAAAACCCTCTAGGTCTTGTGCAAATTGTTTTTGCTATTATTTTCTCGGAGGCATTAATGTTGCTACATCTGCTCATCTGTTTGGAGTGGTATTCAAACGTATGCATGCATTCACCGAACTTTCTTCCCTTCAAGAAATCTACCATCATTTTGTTCCCATTGATATTAATTTCTGTCTGTTGTAAAGCTTTCTTCCAGCATTCTCTGAGCTCAATCTCAATTTGATGTCATGATTCATATTGCACGATCAGTTAAACCTTACCTGTAATCCGTTTTTGACTCAATTAGGTGCTTTACACACTTGGAGGAGCTGAAAATCTTCACACAGCAAAGAAATATTATGCAGCAACTATAGACTTGACTGGTGGCAAGAATACAAGGGCTCTTTTTGGCATATGCCTGGTCTCTCTCTCTTCACCTGCGTGCGTGCGTGTAATTTATGTGCTACTCCCTAATAATGTGATTGACTGGATGAATGTTTCTTTTTCTATCAGTGTGCTTCAGCGATTGCACAGCTGACGAGAGGACGTAATAAAGATGATAAAGAGAATTCGGAACTGCACTCTCTATCTGCAGCAGCATTGGAGAAAGTCTATAAACAGCAATCCCCTACCAAAGTTTCGGCTCTCGCTTCCGTTTTGAGAAGCTTGAAAATATCATCATGATCAACGTTTCCACAACCTGTCACTTGGAATCGGTGTTTTTCGTTTTACATTTTTATACGCTAGCGAATTCATTGAATATGATTATTGACTATACTTGGTGATGATTTTAACTGAATTGTATGTATTTTTAAGCTGAGATTCGGTCTTGTTAACCTCAATAAGTTAGCATATTTAGTTTTTTGGAAGCGTTAAAGTTTTCGTGCAATTTGCCTGTTTAGTGGAGATTTTTGGAGTTTGATTTTCCACTTTGGGAACGATGGGGCGTTTTGTTTCATCTTTTTGTGCTAATTCATCTCCATTGACATAGCGAATTCTTGCGAGATTGCTGGATGTCTCTAAAAATAAAAAGAAATGGAAGGTAAATAAAAATTAGATAATCATTCTTGAGCTGATATGTAGCGTGAAATATATGCAGAGAGATACAATCGTGGACTTTAGCGAATTAATCATCATACAAAGCAAACCTTTATTCGGAGGCAGAACTGAAATTACTGCATGTTGGAAGCTCACTACATACACTTGCACCATAATTACACACTAACGAAAATTATTGCATTAACCTTCTTCAACTGTAGAAGACATCCCTGAAAACCCTTTCTTGGTGGCTGTGCAAACTGTTCCGAACTAGCCTCCTTTGAAGAAAATCTAATGCAAGTTTGATTTCATGCTACTTCTGTACTTCGCGATCTCCTCACCACACTGCCATGACGTTCCCAATCTTAGAAGATAAAAGTGTGCCAAAAATTCGTATATATAGTAGGGTAGATATTACAAATATCGCGTCCTTTGAAATTTGCAAAAAAAAATTGACGGTTAAAAAGCCCGGCATTTGATTTCTGATTTGGCATGCCATATTTTTTATTAAAGAAGTGTATTGGCATATTTCAAAGATGGTGAATTTTGTTGAGAAAGACTAAAATGTGCAGTGAGGGCACCTCTAGAACATTTCCATAGGATGTACAAGAACTCCGTCGTCTGTCCAGTTTACATCTTTTCCTTCTTCCTTTCCAATCAATTCAAGAGGTGCATCTAGAGGCGGAGGGCTCTGAAGGAGGAGAAGCCAACACTGAGTTGTTCTTTTTGAGTAGGAGGTTTTCAGTAAATCTGGTGCATTGCATTAGAGGAGAAGGGATACGTACCATGCAACGAATGAGAGGCCAGTTTATTCCCTTGAAGAAAGGGTGTTCCTTGATCTCATTGGCACCACTAGTTGATCCTAAACGGCTGGCCGGGTCTCGATTCAGTAGTCCATGAATCAACTGCCTTGCTGCGAGACTTACCTGCCATTCATCACCAGCAGCAAAATCCACGATCATGGTTCAGCACTCGTGACTGTCGAGAATCAAGATTATATGATTTACCTGAATGCTACTTGGGAAGGTGAGGTCTTTGTGCAGGATATTGGCAAAGGTTTTCTGCCTGTTCTTTCCCCTAAACGGGGTACGTCCGTACATCATTTCATACAGCAGAATACCTGAGTTTCAATACTAATAAGAAATATAGCATTTCGAAGCCAAATCATTTAGCAAGGAAAACAAGATATGATGATGCACTTTACCAAGAGCCCACCAGTCGATGGCACTACTATGACCTTCACCAGTAATGATTTCCTACAATCAAGTCGCCATTAGAAAGCGTTATCCAGTTGGAATCTGCCTTTTCAGATAATGGGAACAATCGATCCATACTCAACTAATAAACATACTATCAGAAGTTCATGAGTTTGGCTTGAGTTCACGCGTAGTGGGTACTATTTTAATGCATATGATATTTTTCTTCATCCACTTCCTGGTATATATGCTATGTTTATCTTTAAGTTGCCATCCAAATATCAGGAACATTAAGTTTATTCATCTTCTGGAAACCTATTGGAAATGCATATATATGGCAGTGAAACAACGAATTGTTTGTGTGATCACTAATTAAGTGATAAAAAATGGGAGTACTTGGGACAATGGTAATTGACATACCGGTGCAATGTATTCTTCAGTTCCAACAAAAGAGTTTGACTGTGTATTTGGTTCTGCGAAAAAAATTGGAGGCGGTTGACTCCTTGATCTTCTCTTCTTCAGTGGAGGCGGCTTAATAACCTGGAAGAGTATTCTCACTTGTAAATATAAAGCTACTTTTCCAAATAGGGTTCTATCAAGAGGACTGACGATGAATCAATCTGATGAAAAGTTTAGTGCGTTCTTGTGACTAAGAAATTGAACATTCTTATCAGAAGCTCGAGAGTCATTTCATAGTGTGCAAGCAAATAACAATCAGGAAAATAGACATGACATACTTGTGGTTTGCAAGCTGTTTTGAATGAGAGATCAAAGTCAGCTAGCACAATATGACCATCCTTTTGAAGAAGAATATTTTCTGGCTTCAAGTCCCGGTAGATTATTCCTGTAGTGAATGAAGATAGACAGATCCACAAAAACTCATCATTTCTCAAATAATCAAGTGGAAAAAAAAAAATTGGACTCAAATGTGACATGTATAAGATGGGTAAGTACATGAAAGTGAATATATCAAGAGCAGGATATTAGTTATGATTTAGACGTGAAATACCTAAACAATGAAGATATTCCAAGCCAATAACGACTTCAGCTGCATAAAACCTACATAATAATGACATAAGACATTTATTTGAAGTACATAGCCGAATGAGACATAATGCATCAATGTTTGATGATCAGTATGTTAAATATGAAGCCAAAAAACATGAAAAAGGAAATTTTCTTTTCGAGGAATAATCATCATTATTAGGTTGAGTCTAGTATACATTTTATGTTAAAGCAAGATACCAGGTGCTTCGAACTCAATTACAAATCACATTTTATATTTTCAATTTTACAATGATGAGATCAGTGTCTAGAACTAGTTTAAAGAAGAGGGAATGCGTTCATGAATACAGCTTCAGTTGAATGTTTTAAGTTGTTCATGTAAATATAAAAATGCCACGAAAAATAAATTTATTCTCTAAAAAATTTTATTAAGTGTCGCAGACCTGGCTGAATCCTCTCTAAACATTTTCAATGGCTGTTTGTCAAGCAATGCAAATAACTCCCCTCCAGGACAAAAATCTGTTATCAAGCAAACATGTGTAGGGGTCTGGAGAGAAATTAATACCATGTTAGAACATGGAGTCCATCAAGAAAAACCACCTGATTTAAACAAGTGCAGCAGTAATCTCAAAACCATTCAAGTCAGATACAATATAATACTCAATTGGTATAAAATAAATTATATTATGCTTTTCCAGAAGATTAAAATGTTTGTTTTTAATTCATTTCTCTTTTTTATCATGCAATTTGTAAGAGATTGTGATTGAAAATGCAAATTCCGTTTCTTATACTACATATCGAGAGCGCCTGTTGCAAATATGCATCTTTATCATTTTGCCTGAGTTCAGTAACATGTTAGCAGACTGAGTTGTAAAGTGAGGACCTGAAAAGAGCAGTACAGTGCAGGAAGGAATGGATGATCTAGCTGTGAGATAATATCCCTTTCAATGCATGCTCGATGAACCTGCAAAAATTATTTACTTTGAGAAAATCAAGAGAACTATTGTGCACCATAAAGAAGGTTCAGTTCAGCATGCCTTATTACGATTCAGCATCATGGATTTATCCATTGCTTTCATGGCAAACAGTTGACCACTACTAATCAATTCCACCAAATGAACACTGCATAAAACATCCATGACAATGCTGTCACCATTAATGACAACAGGAAAATACTAACACAGATTTATTTATTTATTTTCACTGCAAACATCATGAATCGAACAATACAACACCAAACAACAAAGTGAAATTACATGTGATGCAATGGGTTCATAAAAGACAATTATCAATTTTCAAGTGCGCGTGACTGAAGGATAGCTATATGTGATGATAAGGGGAGAACTTTAACCTGCCGGTATCTCCACATCCCAAAGGACGTATGGGCTTGAAGTGATTCAATCCAATCTTTTCACCATTTTGAGTGACCTACAAGTGACAAAAACAAGGGACATATTCAGCTAAAATCCAAAACTTGTCATGTAACCTAGATTCTCTGTTTAAAGAATTCACTTGATGAGCAATGCTATTAAAGGATATTTTGTGATTACAATTTAATAGGCAATGTACTACCTTCTTTATTGCTGTCCATGCAACGCTATCACTTCTGTGGGGTTTTGGAAATACGGGTTCAGAATGTAAAGCCCACAGGTCCTCTGGTGTCTGAATATATAACATATTACTTTGCATTAGATAATTGAGATTGATCCCTCATGTTTTCAAATTATTTTGATTTCCAGGAACACTAAAAGATTATCATAACATGTAAAATCAGTTCTTTCAAATTCTAAACATTATTCCATACATCCAAAGAAAATATATAAACAAGTCCGCTTTTCAACATGAAATTTGATGGATAAAGAGGAAGGAATACCTTACCAAGTTGGCATCAGGAAGTTCTCGAACAGCTTCATCGACATTTTCTGCTGTAGCTTTAACCTGGTGAAGTTTTCTTTAGTTTGTTAACTGATAATAATTAACTCTGTACTTGGGTCATACATATGAATACTTGATGAGGAAACACCAGAAATAAGTTTCGAGAAGCTCAGCTAAAAAAAAAGTTTCTAAAAACAGAATAAAAATGATGGCTACAGATTGTACCAACTTAGCGCTCTGTAGCTCTGTTCTCTCAGAGAGGCGGTTCCTCAGAGGTTCCACGTGATCACTTCCATCTAGTTGCACACCGATAAAGTATTGCAGTTCACCCTAAAATCCGGATGCAGATAAAAAACACAATTGGTTATCAATTAGTTAAAATGATCTAAACTTAAACCAAGAAGATGTCACCTTCTGATCCCGCATTGGTTGCAAATGAAATAAGTTCCAGAACTTCTTCCCTGAAAATTGTTTGTTGTAAAAGAATCAGTCAATTCAATGTAAGATCTCAAATAACAAACATACTGCATCCTTTTGGCACTGTATGTGTTGGATGTAAAAAATTACCGCTCTTTGTGTAATTTATCAACTGAACAGTAATTTCCTTTTGTTCCCTGATGGCATCCCTTATCTTTGACACAGTAGCTTGGTCAGTTTCTGGTCCCTGCAGAAATCTGGATATGTTTCGACCACGTTAAGATTATTAATTCTAAAATCATGACTACGTAAAAGGAATCAGCTAGACTTTCAAATGGTTTTCATAGAACAAGAAAGAACCATCAAAATTAGATGCATTTAGATCTCAATCAAAGTTTCAATGGAGCCTAATAGGCATATGAAGATAGTGTGATTTAAACTATAATGATGCATAAGTAAAATTAATACCTGCAATTCCTCCCCAAGATTTCTTCACGAGTAAACTCTGTTAGTTCAAGAAAACTATCTGATGCAAATATCTGCAAGATTAAAATGAAAGTGAATCAATGTCATACTATTACAGTAAAATAGAAAAGAAAACTCTGAAGTAATTCATATGATCCATGAAGTTACTACTAACTTTGCTCAAACAAACTGAACATAATAAATATAACATTTAAGCAGACACTTCTAGTGTTATAATTTATCTTACAATAGGATTATCAGGAAGTCTAGGATCTGTTATCACAAAATTCTTCTCAATGCGCTCCAAGGTTGTTGCAAGGTCAATGCCCTGACGTATATCTCTTTCTCTTTCAGCTCTTTCCCAACTGTCTGTACGTGCTAAATCATTCGTCATTATGATCTCTGGCTCAATAGCTGGTTGATTTTCAATCATTCCCGCACTACTTGAAAACCTCCCTTTGGGTCTGCACATGAATACCAGGGTTTAACACAATTGGTTGCAATCTGATCCAGTAAACCCCTTAACAAATAGGATGGAGTGCTGACCAAGAAACTCATCATCTAAAGATAATATGGAGTGAGTACTCCAAAGCAAGTCCCTCATCAAACAAATGAATAAGAATGCCTAATCTAAAATTACTCCCACAATCTTTGCTACTCTAAAAATTTGTTAGCCCAGAACAACCCTAGTTGACATGTCAGCCCCTAGTTGCCAATTCACATTCCACTCTTACAATGTCATCAGTCATTTTTCTTGTCACCAAAGTTGAGCTTAAAAGAAAGTGTAAGCGGGTTACTTACATAAAAAGAAACATGCTGAATAGTGATAAAACATGCTCACCCCAGCAATGAAATGCGTGCAGATTTCCTGGACTTGTTTGTGTCCTGATGAGAACCTGATCGAGATAAGTTACTTTTTCCATCCAGTTCAGGGGTATGTCTCCCTGGGGTACTTTTATTTTCTATTTCAGCCGGTCCTGGAAGCATGTATTCTAACCCAGGACTCTGAGATGATATGTGAGACTTAGGGTCCCTCACAGTTTGTACAACTTCTATGATGGAGCCTAAAGCCTCTTCTTTTTGACGAGCTGAAGCAATTGATCAAGTAAGATACCAGAAGCAAGTTCTTCGTCTGAAATAACACATGATGAAGTTCTGCTTACCATCATAACGAATTAATGACTTTGGCAATCCATTTGGACGTAGGGCTTTATCGTTCACTCCTTCTGTGTACTTGCTGACCTCAACCTGCATTCTGCCAAGAAATGTGGCATGTGTCAGAGAGATACATTGTCCTATTAGCAAATGTGAGGACTAACAAAGATGATGCAGTCTGAAATAACACATAATTAGTTGCATTGTGTTCAAACAATCTCTACTAGTTTTCCAATTTGTGATAACAAAACTTTCAAGATGGCATCAAATCCAACGATGTATTTCAGCGGAACATGAATAACAGTCTTAGCTACAGCAGGACTATACAATAAAATGAAAGCCACAAAATTTTGTATGTAATCAGGTTATCTTACGGGCCCCAAAGTTAGTTATCCTAAGTACAGTCAAGGTTTTGGACTAGCGTGGATATCTTTAAGATCTAAAAATAAGTGTAACGTGTATAAACTTTACCCAATAAATTTAATAGTTCTTCCTTTATCATCTTTGATAGGAGTGACTGTCAACATATTCCAGAAGGGGGTGCCATCCTTCTTGTAGTTTAGAAGCCTCCCACAATAGCTTGTTCCATTTTTAGTTGCATTCCTTATCTTGTCTACTTCTCTCTGATCTGTTTCGGGGCCCTGCAGGAAGCGGCTGAAACAAAGAACTTTAGCCTCCTATCAACCTCTTCGCAATTAATAACATGGAGCAAATACAATTTGCTTTATATGATTCTACTTTGTAGTAAAATAACTTTTTTTATACTCCTATTTATTTATTGATTCAATTTGTGTTTTAAAAAAAATTTGGAGGTAAAGGAGCTTGAGCTCTGATGACTGCTTGTCCGGGTAAGTAAAGCATCCTTATAAAAATGGCAGAGAAACTAATGGATTGAACCCTCACCAATTATTTCCAATAACTTCTTTTGATGAGTAACCGGTCATTGTAAAAAAGCCACTGCTAGCATACACAATCGGACAATCCGGCTTTGTTGCATCAGAGACAACAAATGTTTGTTGCAGTGTGGCCAAAGCATCCCTTAGATCCTGTGACACCCTTGGAAAGTCAGACCCAACAGTAGATTCCTCTGATGTCCTTGTTGATCCAACCGCTCTCTCCGACGAGTGCCTAGCTCTTTCTCCTTCCCCAGATGGATCGCTAGAGCCGATAGGGATGGCGTGGAAGCTACCTTCACTCACATCTGTCCTAACCAAAAGTCCCCACTCTGCTGTTCTTTCAACTATAGCCTCAGGTGCAATCCCTTTTTCTGATGTCTTGTCCTTTCCTTTCCTCTTGCCACTCCCATCTATGTCTTTATCACCATCACCGGCAGAAGTGATCGGAGATTTGGCAGGCTCAGACTGAAATGCCATCCATTTATTCTGAGTCTGATTACCAGACGATTCCCCTTGCTTCGGAAGCACCTCCACATCAGTACCTTTAATCCTATTAATATCTGGCAGTCCATCATTACGCGTCACAGATGGCACAAAAACGTCTACTGATCTCCTCTCCATTTCCAATACAAGAGAACTACAAAAGTAATCGACCAGAAATCATCACCAATAAAGACAGGAGCTTCTTCCTTTTCTCCAGCAGTGCAGAACGAAGTCCCCCTTCCTCCTATATCAATCAAAACCAAATAATCAATTGTCATGACCTGTTTCCACCTACTATGTAATGAACGTTTCCTCGATTTCTATAAACTCACAACGCAGCTCGAATATGTGGAAGCAGTTACAGTAGCATTTCACACACAAACACACACAAATAAATAAATAAATAAATAACGAAATCCACAACTCAAGCAATCAACCAGAAATCATAACCAAAAAACAGCAATCAATCAATCAATCAAAAACCAGTTGTTTAACCTGCTCATAAACTAATAACAAGCTTTTTCTTAGTTTCAATGAACTCTCAACGCAGC